>CAWUPB010001194.1:1208935-1291435 GCA_963924115.1 Dovyalis caffra
TTTGAGAATAGGTCGAGGGCGTTGCACCCCCGATGCCTCTAATCATTGGCTTTACCCGATAGAACTCGTGTTGAGCTCCAGCAATCCCGAGGGATACTTCGGAGGGAACCAGCTACTAGATGGTTCGATTAGTCTTTCGCCCCCATACCCAAGTCGGATGAACGATTTGCACATTAGTGTCGCTGCAGGCCTCCACCGGAGTTTCCTCCGGCTTTGCCCCGTTCAAGCATAGTTCACCATCTTTCGAGTCTCGACGGGCATGCTCTCACTCGAACCCTTCTCGGAAGATCAAGGTCGGTCGGTGGTGCAACCCTCGATAGGATCCCGCCAATCGGCTTCCTTACGCCTTACGGGTTTACTCACCTATTGACTCGTACACATGTTAGACCCGTACACATGTTGATGCCCGAGCATGCTGGGTGCCAAGGCACATCGGGACGACGCATACTACGGTCCACAATTGTGATGACGGTGTCTCTACAAGCATTTCAAAGGCTCGGGCTTGGGCCGCCACCATAATCCACAACGGTCTATGCCTCGAGCTAATCGGTGAACCGGCTAGCACCATTCCACATCCGATCGGGGTGCATCGTCGGCCCCCATCCACTTCCCTCTCGATAATTTCAAGCACTCTTTGACTTTCTTTTCAAAGTCCTTTTCATCTTTCCCTCGTGGTACTTGTTTGCTATCGGTCTCTTGCCCATATTTAGCCTTGGACGAAATTTATCACCCGATTGGGGCTGCATTCCCAAACAACCCGACTACAAGATAGCGTCTCGTGGTGCAACGGGGCCTAGCCATGACGGGGCTGTCACCCTCTCCGGTGCCCCCTTCTAGGGGACTTGGGCTTGGTCCATCACCGAGGATGCTTCTCTAGACTATAATTCAAACGGCATAGGCGCTCGATTCTCAAGCTGGGCACCCTTGGTTCATTCGCCATTACTAAAGGAATCCTTATAAGTTTCTTTTCCTCTCGCTTATTGATATGCTTAAACTCGGTGGGTAGTCCTGCCTGACCCGAGGTCGCAGCAAGAGCATTCTAGCAAAGTCGATGATGCTCGAGGGTCTTGGATATCCCAAAGCGCAACAAGGCATATGCACGACCGCTTTCAAGGGTTCTCTCAACCACCGCTCATCTTGGCGGCCATCGCCGAGGACTCAATTTTAGGCCAACCACAAGCGAAAGCACATGCGGGAGGCCGGTATCCGCCCCTCGCCCTCGTTGGCCGAGAGGGTTTTGGGGCGACGATGCGTGACACCCGGGCGGACGTGCCCTCGGCCATGAGGCCTTGAGCGCAACTTGTGTTCAAAAACTCAATGGCTCATAGGATTACGCAATTCAAACCAAGTATCATATTTCATTACGTTCTTCATCAATGTAAGAGCCGAGATATCCATTGTCAATAGTCGTTTAGCTTATCACGAATTGGAGACGCACCCCTAGAGCACTCTTCGGCGACGGGGCGCGCTCTTCGTACTCTAGTTCCTTGGTGCTTCTCGTGCCGGGGTTTGTTTTTGAGCTGCGTTGGGTGCGGATGAACCCGTCTGCGGCCCCGAAGGATGCGGGGGCAAGAGCCCCCTGCGGCCCTAGCATGCTCGGCCATAAGTTCGCGAGTCATTTTATTGGGCGAGTGTCGACGATGATCCTTTCGCGGGTTCACCTACGGAAACCTTGTTACGATTTCTCCTTCCTCTATATGATAAGGTTCGGTGGACGTCTTATGATGTCACCGGCGATGAACCGCCCACGTCGCTATGATTCGAACACTTCACGGACCATTCAATCGGTAGGAGCGACGGGCGGTATATATAAAGGGTAGGGACGTAGTCAATGTGAGCTGATGACTCGCGCTTACTAGGAATTCCTCGTTGAAGACCAATAATTGCAATGATCTATCCCCATCACGATGAAATTTCAAAGATTACCGGGCCTATCGGCCAAGGCTATAGACTCGTTGAATACATCGGTGTAGCGCGCTTGCGGCCCAAAACATCTAAGGCCATCACGGACACGTTATTGCCTCAAACTTCCTTGGCCCGGAAGGCCATAGTCCCTTTAAGAAGGCCGGCCGTGGAGGGTCACCTCCGTATAGCTAGTTAGAAGGCCGAGGTCTCATTCGTTAACGAAATTAACCGGAAAAATCGCTCCACCAACTAAGAATGCCCATGCACCACCACCCATAAAATCAAGAAAGACCTCTCGGTAGCTCTCAATAGTAGTAGCAAGCCTAGAGTGAGAAAAAGAGAGAGACGCTCTCCTCCTTCCATGGAGCTCTTTCCCTCCGGATTCGCCTTGCTTACGTCCGGAAAGCTTTAATCGACTCATCTTCGTTAGCCATGGTATAATTTCTTCCTCCCGTTCCGGTTTTACGTCCCTCTCTGTCTCGTTTATTGATAAATTTTCTCCGTAAATTCTTCTCTCTCTTCCCGACATTTCGATTTCCCTCTCTAATGGCAAAGAAGAAAAGTAAACCCATAGCCAACACTCCTACAACTACTATACCGTAAATTTTTTACTACCCTACCATTGCCACTAGAAGCCCCCATCTCATCGGTCCATCCTCTAAAGGAATCCACTACCCCCTCCCCCAATCGCCAAAAACCCTAGATCGTAAAAAATCACTCTCTCGAACTAGCTACTAGACGAGTTCGATTAGTCTTTCGCCCCTATACCTAAGTCAAATGAATGATTTGCACGTCAATATCGCTATGGGCCTCTACCAAAGTTTCCTCTAGCTTCGCCCCACTCGGGCATAGTTCATCATCTTTTGGGTCCCGACGAGCATGCTCTCACTCGAACCCTTCTCGGAAGATCAAGGTCGGTTAATGGTGCAACCCTCGATGGGATCCCGCCAATCGGCTTCCTTACGCCCTACGGGTTTACTCGCCCATTGACTCGCACACATGTCAGACTCCTTGGTTCGTGTTTTAAGGCGGGACAAATGGGGAGCCCACGAGCCAATGCTCGAAGCACGATGGTGCCGAGGCACGCCGAGATGGTGTGTGATGCAATCCATAATTTTGATGACGGTGTCTCCGCAAGCATTTCAAAAGCTCGAGCTTGGGCCGCCACCACAATCCGTATCGTTCCATGCCCCGAGTCATTCGACGGATCGACTAGCACCGTTCCACATCCGATCGGAGCGCATCGCCGGCCTTCATCCGCTTCCTTCCCAATAATTTCAAGCACTCTTTGACTCTCTTTTCAAAGTCCTTTTCATCTTTCCCTTACAATACTTGTTTGCTATCGGTCTCTCGTTCGTATTTAGCCTTGGATGGAATTTACCACCCGATTGGGGCCGCATTCCCAAACAACCCAACTTGCGAGACGGCGCCTCGTGGTGCAACGGGGTCCGGCCACAACGGAGCTCTCACCCTCTCCGGCGCCCCCTTCCGGGGGACTTAGGCCCGGTCCATTGCTCGAGGACGCTTTTCCATACTACAATTCAAACGCTACGAGTCGCTCGATTCTCAAGCTAGGCACCTCCCGGTTCGCTTGCTCGTTACTAAGGGAATCCTTGTAAGTTTCTTTTCCTCTCGCTTATTGATATGCTTAAACTCAACGAGTAGTCTTGCCTAACACGGGGTCACGGCGAGAGCATCCTATCAAAGTCGATGATGATCGAGGGTCTTAGATATCCCAAAGCGCAATAGGGCATGCACACAACCACTTTCAAGGGTTCTATCAACCACCACTCATTATGGCGGCCATCGCCGAGGACTCAATTTTGGGCCAACCACGAGCGGAAGCACACGTAGGAGACCGGTATCTACCCCTCGCCCTCGTTAGCCGAGAGGAGTTTGGGGGCGACGATGCGTGACACCCGAGCAAACGTGCCTTCGGCCATGAGGCCTCGGGTGGAACTTGTGTTCAAAAACTCAATGGCTCACGGGATTCTATAATTCACACCAAGTATCACATTTTGCGACATTCTTCATCAATGCAAGAGTCGAGATATCCATTGACGAGAGTCGTTTAGCTTATCACGAATTGGAGACGCACCCCTAGAGCACCCTTCAACGACGAGGGTGCGCTCTTCATACTCTAGTTCCTTGGCGTTTCTTGTACGGGGTTTGTTTTCAAGCTGCGTCGGGTGCGGATGCACCCATCCGTGGCCCTAAGGGACACGGAGGGCAAGAGCCCCCTGCGGCCCTAGCATGCTTGGCCATAAGTTCGTAGGTCATTATGCCGAGCGAGGTTTCGAGAATGATCCTTTCGTAGGTTTACCTATAGAAAGCTTGTTATGACTTCTCCTTCCTCTAAATGATAAGGTTCGGCGGACTTCTCGTGACGTCATCGACGGCGAATCGTCCATATCGTCGTGATCCAAACACTTCATCGGACCATTCAATCGATAAGAGCGATGGACGATGTGTACAAAGGGCGGGGATGTAGTCAATGTGAGCTGATGGCTCGCGCTTACTAGGAATTCCTTGTTGAAGACCAACAATTACAATGATCTATCCCCATCACCTTGAAATTTCAAGGATTACCCAGGCCTATCGGCCAAGGCTATAGACTCGTTGAATACATTAGTGTAGCACGTGTGCGGCCTAAAACATCTAAGGGCATCACGGACCTATTATTGCCTCAAACTTCCTTGGCCCGGAAGGCCATAGTCCCTCTAAGAAGCCGGCCGCGGAGGGTCACCTCCGCATAGCTAGTTAGCGAGGTTGAGGTCTCATTTGTTAACGAAATTAACTAGACAAATCGCTTGACCAACTAAGAACGGCCATGCACCACCACCTATAGAATCAAGAAAGACCTCTCGGTAGCTCTCGGTAGTAGTAGCAAGCCTAGAGTGAGAAAGAAGAGAGAGACGCTCTCCTCCTTCCATGGAGCTCTTTCCCTCCGGATTCGCCTTGCCTTTGTCCGGAAAGCTTTAATCCGACTCATCTCCATTAGCCATGGGATAATTTCTTCCTCATGTTCTAATTTCTACGTCCCTCTCTATCTCGTTTATTGATAAATTTTCTCTGTAAATTCTTCTCTCTCTTCCCGACATTTCGATTTCCCTCTCGATGGCAAATAAGAAACGTAAACCCATAGCCAACACTCCTACAGCCTACTATACCATAAATTTTTAACTACCCTATCATTGCCCTAGAAGCCCCCGTCTCATTATTCCATCCTCTAAAGGAATCCACTACCCCCTCCCCCTAACCGCCAAAAACCCTAGATCGCAAAAAAATTACTCTCTCAAAATCTGCCGTTAACAAATCCCAAGCCCCATTTTCCGATAATGTATCAATTGAGGTCGAGGATCTGCTCGGATGAGGACGAGTTCGGTGAAGAGGAGGAGGGCCATTCTAAGCTAAAAGGACCGCATCGGTCTCAATCCCATTTTCTCGGCACGGTGGTGGTTACTTGCTCGTATCATCGGTATGTGTCATAATTTTTTATGGACCGGAGATGTTAATAGAAGCACCTCGGCACTAGTGGCTTGGAAAAGTATATGTCTCCCTAAGCGGGAGGGGGTTTAGGCCTTTTTGACATAAAAATTCAAAATCGAGTTTCATGGTCCAAAGACTGCGGGATATCCACCTCGAGGGTGACTCCATTTGGGTTCGTTGGATCCACCACTATTATTTGCAAGGCGGCCGAGTGTGGGAAATAACGGCTCATTGCAATGCCTCTCCGTTGTGGAAAGCCATAATTGATCCGAGAGACGACTTAGTTGTGAAATTTGGGAACACAAATGCGGTACTTAGAGAGCTCGACCGAGTGGAATTCAAGTGACGAGCCATCTCTACGGTAGCGTACTCTCACCTTAGGCACATGGGTGATTCGGTCGGTTGGAGTAGAGTGATATGGGATTCCTGGTCTCTTCCGAGATATGTTTTCATTCTATGGCTAGCGTCTAAAGGGGTATTAAAAACTAAGGATTGACTTCGGTTCCTTCCCGCCAATTTAACTTATCCCTTTGCCATCAAGCCAATGAATCTCATCGCCACTTGTTTTTCTCTTGTCCCCGGACGAGCAGGCCTTTGGACACGAGTCAAGAACTAGCTCCGCATCCGATGCGGTTTGACCACACTTAACAACGCTATCCGAGGGCTCTCTCCTCACCGTAACAATCTTGAAGCTCGAATGCGAAGAGTTGCCCTTAGCATCATCATTTATATTATTTGGGAGGAAAGAAATAGGAGAGTTTTTAAAGCTTCCTCAAACTTGATTGATAGAGCCTTTCAAAAATTTCGATTCTTTTCTACATGGTCTTCCACTTTCACAAGACGGATCACCTCTTTTTGCATTTATAGTAGCTACACCTACTGACTGACTGGTAGTTCGGTTGTTAGGGATTATGTGCCCCTTCTAGTTTATATATCTATGTGGGAATGTTCTCGGGGTTTATTGTTCCTAGTATGTGGTTTTGATTCCGTTGGGAGGCTACCTCCGTTTGGGCCAATATTTCTACAATTCTCTAGATTTCTAGTCGGTTGGAGCTATGCTCGGTTGTTTAGCGCCAATCCGGGCTTGTTACGGTCGCTTAGTTGGTTAAGCCTCGCTCATAGCCTCCTTCTCGGTTTTCCACTGCTTCGGCTTACTATCTCGGTGACCGCACCTATGTTTCTTCTCTCGTCGATTGGTTTGTTCGGTGCTAGCCCCTGCTGGTTCCTCGATGGAGTTGGCCTCGGTTTCTCTGCTATCCCGGCATCTCATGCATTGTCGTCACGGGGTTTCTCTGCATCTTCCAACTAAACTGCTATTGTTCTTGCTCTCGTGAAGCTTCTAGTTGGGCCTCCGGTTTTCCTTGGCGGATCCTCTCATCCTTGTCTCTCTACCTCCATGAGTTAGGCTAACCACAACATAGTTTCCTCGAGTCCGGTTTCGGTGTGAGGAGGGCTCTCGGTTGATGTGGACTTAATGGTTTTTCCTCATCTCGCTCCTTGTGTTTGGGCTCGCTTCAGCCTACTATGTCGTGTGTACCGCTCCACGATCACTTGTCCACGAGCGCGGTTTCGTTACCAAAACGAGAGGGCTCTGCGCTTTGACTTCAATGGCTCAACCACCCCTGCATCGGGTGATAGCAAAATGCTTCGACCATCTTCCGTTGCTTTCGGTGTACTCTTTATTCTAGCATGTTAGAAGTCCTTCCATTGGCACACTTTTGATTTGGTTGGTTCTCGATTCGGAAAGTGAAGTCCGATTAAGCTGTAGTTTCGGGTTCCGTCTACTCTCATGGTCGTCGGTGCTTACCCGTAAGTCTTCTTTTTAACCCGGAGGGCTCTCTACTAATTTGGTGTTTTAGCTTCGTTGGATCCTTCCTCTACTTGCGATACTAGTTACTCGCTTGGCTTCCCCCAAATCCGAGGATCCCCATGCGCAAATGTTGTCGCAATTCGCTGGTCTTTTATCTCTCTACTTGTACTCATAGCTGACTTTATTACCTATTTAGTTACATTTTGCTTCTCGGCAAAGTTTTATAATCTGTTTGATTTGTATACATGATTCCGACTAACTTCTATTTGTTCCTATTTGGTTCTTCTTGGATTCTCCGGCGATCGAATCCTTGAGCAACCATCTAGTCGTTACTCTTGCTTGGTTTTCCAGTTGGTTTCACTTTTGATTTATACACTTACATTTAAATAAAAAAAAGAAATACCTCTCGGTAAGTCAAGAGTGAGAAAGAAGAGACGGACGCTCTCCTTCCCCTATGGAGCTCTTTCCCTCCGATTTAACTTGTTGCCGTTTGTCTTGCTCTAAATTTCTTTTACGCTCTAATTTATACTCGTGTCCTTCCCCTTTCCTCGCATCATTCTCTCTCCCCGACATTCCGCCTTTTTTCTCAATGGTAAAGAAGAAACGAAAATTGATCACTCAAAATCCTAAGGTCGCTACTAGGCGCGATCCCGATTTCCCCATTCTTGCCCTAGCGAGTCCAGTCGTGCCTATCCCACCCCAATAGGAATTGGTCCCCCCACATCCCTACTTGACATCCGCCCTAGATAGCAAATGTATCGGGCCCATCAGCCCTACCCGTCACCCATTCCAAAACCTTGCTTCTAGACATGAATCCGTTATGGTTAAAGACCGCTCGAAAGAGGCGGACCTCGGTGAGGAGGAGGTGGATTATTCGGATTCGAAGCCGAGCACATGTCCCCATCTTCGCTCTCCATAACCGCTCCTCCTCTTTTAGCTTTGGGGGAAGCTACCGACACTTGCCAAATCGCTGTCGCCACCCAACCGCATTGCCATCCTCCATGATGTCCTAACCCTAATTTCTTTGCGGATGTCGGTCGACCCCTTCTCCATTGCCGGTTATAGCGATAGGCTGTGCATCGACCTCCGGCTTGTGATGAATCCACAACGGGAGTAGCTGGGTCAATTCCTTCCCGGTAGGCAAGTGGCGAGATTTGTTTGCAAGTAATCGTAACTCGGACTTATGCCCTAAACTGTCGGACTTTTCTACTATCACTAAATCCAAACAATGTACTTTACAAACTACTAATACCAAATGTGAGTTATGGAAATTTTGCCTTGTGGGATATGTTGTTGGTAAGTATCCATGATTTAAAGCCCTCAATGGAATCATCAAAGATACTTGGCATTGTGAGGCTTCTTTAACGAGTACATGAATCTAGTTGGCTTATTTATAAATTTAAATCGAGGCGAGATAAGGTTTTGGTGCTTAATAGGGGATCGTATTTGCTTTATGGGTGAGCTTTGATTTTGTGACCAATGACGGAATACTTTGATTTTTTCACCTCCGAGATGGCTACTCGTCCTCGTTTGGGTCAAGCTCCCCAATTTGCCACTCAAATGTTGGTCCACTGTGTGTTTGTCGAAGATTGCTAGTTTGTTGGGCAAACCTCTCCAATGCGATCGTTTGATCGCTTCAATGGATAGACTATCCTATGCTCGAGTCCTTGTGGAACCGAATATTATGGAAACTCTCCCCTGGATGGTCGGCATCTTATTATTGAATAATACCACCCTCTTGCGACCGGTTGTTTATCGGACTCCCCATTCATCGTAAAAATTGCCGTATACTTGGGCATTCCACGACTGCATGCAAAAATCAAGCACCTCCGGAATTGAGTAAGGAAGCCACCAATGCCGGTGAAGGCTGCTCGGTGGGCAAGCTAGAACTAGTGTTTTCTAGTGGTCGGGTGATCCTGCCAAGGTGTGCACGGCCACGGTCCACACACCTACCGACCCCGTGCTACTCGGAAGCTGCCGAGTGGGAGACGAGTAAAGCATAAAACACACTCTCGCGTAGTCGTTGATAAAGGTAAACATGTTATGGTTGATTCTACTATGGGTCTAGCATCCCCTTTTGACGTTGAGCTGATTGAGGTTCGGCTCGGGCTGGAAGATTGCGAGCAACGGGGACATGAGTGGGTTGAGAAGCCTAATTGTTGACTAAGCCGGACGAGCGGGGCCATCACGCCGAGGGCGGGTCGGTTAAGGGCACTCGTAGGAATGGCTCTTGTGATAGACAAGATAGTGGAAAGTCGAGCCTCCCATCACGGGGGTTGTTCCTAACACGGAAGGCGAATGCCTTAATGTTCCGGCTTCCCTTGGGGACACCAATTTGAACCCCCGATCGGGCAAGAAGAGCGGACGACCGAGCCATTTCACCCGGGCGAGGTTGCCAGCGAGTTGTAAGAAAGGGCGAAGCGGGGGTTGAAGGGGCTCGGCCTCTTTCGCTCGTCCATGATTATCTTTAGCTAGAATATCGGAGGACTTAATAGTCCTTTGAAACAACATGAGGCGAGTGCATCTCATGAAGAAAAAGAAGGTTGATGTATGTGCCTTCGTTGAATCGAACTCGGTTCCGCTAAGCTTGTCAATATGCATCGGCTTAGACTCAAGCAATGGAGCTTTATTTCGAATGCTATGGTAGTGGGAAACGCCCGCATTGCACTTTTCTAGAATCCAAGCAATCGTTACGAGTTAATATGTTGAATGTCTCTATTCAAGGTCTCAATGTTAGCATCACCGACCTTGTTCGGCAAGCTGTCTTTTAATGCCACTTTTATCTATAGGTTACACTCCATCACTGCTTAGAAGAGGGTTGTGGGCCGATCTTCATCGGTGGCAACCGAACTTCCCTTGGCTTATTCCGGGGGACTTTAACTCGATACTCTCACATGCCTGATAAACATAAGGGAGTCGCTATCTCTAACTATGAGACCGTCGACTTTCATAGTTGTTGCTTAGATCTTGGGCTAACGAACCTTAACTATACGGGGAGCCATTTTACTTGGAATGGGGTAGATGTATGGATAAAAATCGACGAGTTACGGCTAACCCTTTTGGTCCTCCACCGAGCGACTCGCTCATATTCATTTTAGTCCTTCGGGCGCTTTTTCGATCATTCTCCATTTATGGTAGACTTGGGCTCCCGTGTTCATTTCGGAACTCGAAGCTTCAAATTCTTCAATATGTGGGTCGCCTACGTTGATTTTCCGAGAACTCGTGGCCGATTGTTAGGAAGCTAGAATTAGTGGCACCCCAATGTATGTTCTTTGTCACAAATTGAAATCTCTCAAGGAACCACTCAAGAAGCTGAACACACTCCATTCCGACCACATCTCCCAAAGGGTGGTCGGGGTCGAATCCGACTTGGTCGCACTACGGATCGAGCTTCACTCGGATATAGATAATTTGGAACTTTTTCCGCATGAAAAGAGGCTCCACTCCATCCGGTTAATCTCAAAGCCTCGAAAAAGATGTTTTTTGGTCAAAAATTAAAGTGCAAGTTCCTTAAGGATTGCGACAAAGGCATTAGTTTCTTTCATCGCCTTATGAATCGAAGCACAAAGCCAACCATATAGCTGCACTTAAATGGGGAGATGGGTAGCTCACTACCTCTATTGCGAAGTAGGAGAGGAGTTTGTTTCCTATTATCAAAACCTCTTAAGTACCACTAAAGCTACTATGCCCCTTGACCCGTACATTGTTGCTAGTGGGCCTTGATTACAAACGGCCGGCCATGATTGGCTTCTCTCCCCGATCATGGTGGATCTCATCCGGAAGACACCGTTCAACATAGACAATGATAAAGCACCGGGCCTCGATGGGTACTCTTCCTTCTTCTTCAAACATACTTGGGATATTGTTGGGAGAGACTTTTATGCAGCGGTTAAAGAGTTTTTTGTATCCGGGAAACTCCTCAAACAAGTTGGCCATTCCGTTGTAGCTTTAGTCCCTAAAATGGCCAATGCTACCTTGCCAAGTGACTATAGACCAACTCTTGCTGTAATGTAGTTTATAACGTGATTACCAAGATCATTTCCTCCCGGCTATCCTTAGCTCGATGGATATAGTTAGTCCTCTCGAGAATGCCTACTTGGGGGCCAAAAATTTCGGACAATATTTGCTTGGTTTAGGAGTTGCTTCGATTGTATGGACGGAAATGATCTTCTCCGAGGTGCCTAATGAAGATTGATTTCGTAAGGCCTTTGACTCGTACGGTGAGGTTTCTGAAACGGCCTTCTATTACAATTGGGCTTCCAAGACAAATTTGTTGGTTGGATTATGACATGTGTAGAATCGGCTTCCTACTCCATTTCGATCAACGGGGCCTCGTTTGGGTTCTTCCTAGAAAAAGCAGGCATTCGAGCAAGGTGACCCCCTCTCTCCCTACCTATTTATGGTCTATATGGAATACTTCTCTCGCTTATCGCGGAGTTGTCGCAAGGAATTCGACTTTCGCTTCCACCCTCAATGTGGGATCCATGCCATTACCCACCTAGCATTTGAGGATGATGTCTTGTTGCTTAGCCGTGGAGATGTTGCCTCCATCGAGATTCTATCCGACCAGCTATCTATCTTTGGGTGTGTATCCGACTTAGCCATCAATGTGGCCAAGTCCTCGATCTTCTTCGGTGGGGTAGGAAGCGACTTGAAAAACTCCATCCTCCAAGAAACCGGGTTCCGTGAGGGTTCTTTCCCCTTCAAATACACGGGGGTCCTTCTAAGCCCTCATTGATTGCTTACTAGCCGGCTTGCCCCTTTGCTACATAGTCTTGAATCCGCGATTCGGAGCTCGATGGGAAAACATCTATCCTATGTGGGTAGGCTAGAACTCCTCGAGTCCATCCTCTTCAGCATGATACAATTCGGCTTGTTATTTTTCCTATGCTTGTTGTGGTTATTGCACGTATCACCGGTATGTGTCATAATGTTTTATGGACGAGAGATATCAATAGGAGCTCTTTGGCTTTGGTGGCTTGGAAAAGCCTCTCGTTCCCTTAAATCGAAGGTGGCCTAGGAGTCTTTGATATCAAAGTGAAAAACCAAAGTTTTCCGGTTAAAAGGCTCTAGGACATACACCTCAAGGCCGACTCCATTTGGATTCATTGGATCCACCACTTCTACTTGCAAGATTGCCGAGTGTGGGACGTTGACATCCATCGCAATGCTTCACCGTTGTGGAAAGCTATTCTAGATGTGAAGGACTTGCTTGTTGTGACATATGAGAGTAAAGATGTAGCTATACGTGAGCTTGCTAGGTGGAACTTGGGAGAGGGAAGTTTCTTTAATATTGCATATACACGGCTTAGGCCGGCAGGGGCACCAGAGTGTCTGGGGTAGGGTGATTTGGGAGTTATGGTCCATGCCACGGCATTCCTTTATTCTCTAGCTTGTTGCTAGGGGTGCCTTAAAAACTAAGAACCGTCTTTGTTTTCCGCCCACCAGTGATGCATGTCTTCTTTGTGATCAAGCTTCGAGTCACTTAACCATTTGTTCTTCTCCCGCTTCGGATAGCCAACCTCCGGTTGAAAATTAAGCAATGGCTGCGAATTCACCGAGGTATGCATATGCTCACTAGTGCTATCGGAGGCCTCTCCTATCGTCGTAACAACCTTAAAGCGAAAATGAGGAGAGTGGCCCTTAGTATCATAGTTTATATCATCCGGGAAGAAAGAAACGGACATGCGTTTGATGCCATGGCTAGCTTGGTGGACAATGTGTTTCGTAAATTTTAGATTATTTTCTACACGGTATTCGGACCCCCTCCTCTTGTCCGTGGGCTAGCCTTGATTTGCTTGGTGAGTTTATAAAGTTCTTTTTTCCGGTCGGGTTACTTCGATTGGTTCTCCGGGTTCGGTCTTCTTGGGTTGTCCGTCGCTCTTCTAGGCCCTTGGGTCGTTTTGGTTTTGCTATTCTATTCGGGGGTTCTACCTTTGTTTGAGCCTATTACAAATACTATGCTCGAAGACGTAAGCCTTTGCTAGTTAGGGGGTCCTATTGAGTTTCACCACCGCCGGCTCCTTGGCTACTACCACGGATTGGTCGAGTTCATTGGTCTTGCTTCGCTTGTGGGTTAGATATTATTCCATGCCCGATCGGTTCCTTCCAACCTATTCGAGTCCGGTTACGAGCTTACTTCGCTGGTTTGGGTGGGCTCGGCTTCGGTTTGGTTGGGCTGTATGTGCGCCACGGCCTTTAGCTTCGTTTTGGTTGGGCTGTATTCGCGCTCTTGTCATTGGTCTAGTTGTAGAGTTTTTTTAGGCTCTCCGGTTGGTTTGGGTTTGGGTGCTTTGCCTCTCGTTGTTTTGCCTCTGTTTGGCCCCGCCTTGGCCGACTTGATGTGTCTCCTCCTCATGGCCTACTCGCCGCTCGTTTCACAATCCGATTGGGCTTCACCGAGCCGGGTCTACTGTCGTGTTCAGCCCCTTATTTATTAGTGGAGCCCGGGCCTAGTCTCCCCTCCCGGTCCGTCCAATGCTTCCTCACGTCCCTGTTTTACGCCAAGCGGATGTTCGGCCTCGCCCGCTTCGGGTGCTTCTTTGTGTTGGCCTACTCATGGCTAGGTACTTACTAGATTATGGTCTTGGTAGGATAGGAGGGGTCCGGTTGGTAGGAGGTATGGTTCGGCCCGGTGTAAGTTCCAGCTTGGGCATCTGTCGTTTGTGCCTACCGGCTCCTCTTGGTTCTCATTTTTGGTCCCGCTGTATGGTTTAGCCTACATTTTTGCTCCCCATTGGCTCTATGCCAAGCCGGCGCTGCTTGCTCCCGCTAGCTCGTTATTTCTCTTTCTTTTGTCATGCGGTCTCATCCCTTGTCCAGCTTCGTTGACGGGCGGGCCCTCCCGCTCATAACCTCTCCGCACGCCTTGGCGCTGCTACTTCGTCGATCCATGTTGTTTCGTCGAGCTAGCAGCTGGCTCTATAAATTGATGGTCGTTATTTTGTAATTTGTTGGTTTTTATTTAGTGCTTAATCAACAAAGTTTTTGTACTGCTGTAAAGCCTATGAAAATGGTTCCAGTTAGCTAGCACACGGTCCCTATATGGTTTTTCTTGGAATCTCTACAACTATTTGATTCCTTGAATAACCATCTAGGGCTAGCTTATTATTTTTGTTTCATTGGGAGCCTGTTCCCAATTTTTATGCATCCTATAAATTTTTACTCTTGCTTGGTTCTTTTTCCAGTTGGTTTCCTTTGATTTATATACTTACATTTAAAAAAAAAAAACTCTCGATCTGTCAATCCTTACTACGTCCGGACACTGGTAAGTTTCCCGTGTTGAGTCAAATTAATCCGCGGGCTCCACTCCTAGTGGTGCCCTTCCGTCAATTCCTTTAAGTTTCATCCTTGCGACCATACTCCCTTTAGAACCCAAAAACTTTGATTTCTCATAAAGTGCTGATGGAGTCCTAGAAGCAACATCCGCCAATCCCCGGTCGGCATCGTTTATGATTGAGACTAGGACGGTATACGATCGTCTTCGAGCCCTCAAATTTCGTTCTTGATTAATGAAAACATCCTTGGCAAATGCTTTCGCAGCTTGTTCATCTTTCATAAATCCAAGAATTTCACCTACGACTATGAAATACAAATACCCTCGATCGTCCCTATTAATCATTACTCCGATCCTAAAGGCCAACATAATAGGATCGAAATCTTATGATGTTATCCCATGCTAATGTATCCGGAGCGTAGGCCTCTATCCTATCATCGAAAGTTGATAGGGTAGAAATTTGAATGATGCATCGTCGGCACGATGGTCGTGCAATCCGTCGAGTTATCATGAACCATCGAGCAACGAGTAGAGCCCGCATCGACCTTTTATCTAATAAATGCATCCCTTCCAGAAGTCGGGGCTTGTTACATGTATTATCTCTAGAATTACTACGGTTATCCGAGTAGAAAATACCATCAAACAAACTATAACCGATTTAATGAGCCATTCGCAGTTTCACGATCCGAATTAGTTCATACTTACACATGCATGGCTTAATCTTTGAGACAAGCATATGACTACCGGCAGGATCAACCGGGTAGCATTCCTTTATGACACCGTAACCCAAACAATCCCTAACGTCAAAGAGATGAGGGGATAAGTCGAGCACGAGAGGTCATTCTTATCGAGCAAAGATTACTCAAACGAGGCTATTACGGGGTTAGAGAACCCTACACGGACACAAATTCCGCATCCGAAAGCATGAGCGGTCGCGAGTGGGCCAAATCGATAGAAGTTCACTCGATTGGAACACAAGCGTCGTAGCAAAGATCCGTCATGCACACTTAGAGGAGGCACAAAGTAGAGAGGGATAGCGTAAAATTCTAATTCCACCACAAAGGGTACGTGACACGGGAGCACCTCATCACCGCAGCGGTCCTACAGTGCTCTTGGGCTAGATATGACAAGGACCGCGAGCCAATAGTTCGGTGCACCAGACACGAGCCCGCCAACACGGACAGCCCGACGATCGCTCATGCACCACTATGTACACATGACATCGATCCCGAAGAGCGAACCACGACCTAAAAGAGCAAAATGGAAACACTCAAGCAAGATCAAAGCTTGTACCGCCGGACACAAAAGATTTCAAAGGGATAGTCACGTAAAGCTGGAAGGGACGAGATGGAGACATTCGAAAAAGGGACACCTACCATGGCTAGGATGCCAAAGCCCAAGCCTTGGCCGTCGGGATACGATCACGACACGGGCCGAGGGATTGCACGAGAGATCGCATGTGTCGGCACACACAAAAACTTAATGCCATGTAAGCGCTTGCGTTAAGCTCTCATTGGAATCCCCATGCCCGTCGCTACGTCCCAGCTGGCCGGCATCGGATCGGACACCTGTGTGCCCACCTTTGCCACTTCGCTCGAAATGCCGATGCCCGAGCCTTGGTCGTCGAGCTACGATCATGATGAAGGCCTTGGGCATTGCGCGAGAACGCATGCGTCGGCACAAGCACAACAACTCAATGCCATGCAAGTGCTAGCGTAAAGCTCTCGTTGGAATCCCCAAGCTAGTCGCTACATCCCGGTAGCGTTGGACGGACCACCCGCGCACACACCTTTGCAACTCGGCTTAAAACGCTAATGCGTAGGCCTTGGCCGTGAGGATACAAATGCAACGAAGGCCTTAGGGATTGGCGCACGCATATCAACTCAATGCCATGCAATTGCTAGCCTAAAGCTCTCATTGGAATCCCTAAGCCCATTGCTATGTCATGACCGGCATCGGAGCGACCACCGCGCACCCACCTTTGACACGTTTTGGCACGAGCACAACAACGTAATGCTATACAAGCACTAGCATAAAGCTCTACTTGGAATCCCCAAGCCCGTCACTACGTCCGACCGGGGCATCGGATCGGCCACCTATGCACACACGCATTTGCCACTCGGCTAAAAAATCCGATGGCTAGGCCTCGACTTTGGAGATATCATCATGACGGAGGCTCAAGGATTTCGCGGAGAGCCCATGCATCGACACAAGCAAAACAACTTAATGCCCTACAAGTGCTTGCGAAATGTCTCGTTGGAATTCCCAAGCCCGACACAACATCCTAGCAGACTTCAACCTAGCCACTTTCTTAACTTGCCATTGTAACAACAAAAACCAACCACGTGCTTGCCGAAAACAAATAAAACACCCACAACTGTTGGCCCACTAGTTGGCAAAAGCACGAGTACAAAAATCCTATGAAAAGGCCGCATAGAAAAATCCGAGGGTCACCGGAGGGGGTCACCGGAGAAAGTGGTCGGAGGGGGTCACCGGCGAACGAAACATTCACCGGCCCGACATATGAGCAACCTCACCAAGAACAAGAGCCAAGACACCACCCACAATGCTCTCGAACTAGGACCCATGGCCGGCGCCCATGGGCAAGCGAGCGACTACCCCCTATAGAGTAATATGTAGAATTTCGGCTCCGGCGGGGGTAGACACTACTAGGTCCCACCCGTCAACCCCTCTAAGAAATTCAATTTTTTGAATTTTAAGTCGAAGTTTTGTACACTAGTTTGGAAAAATCCAATCTATTTTTTGAAAAATTTTCGAATTTTTCGGGGATAGGAAGTATGCTTTTTTATTTTTTCAATATTAAAAATGAAAAAAATTAGAGAAAGAAGAAAATAAGTCGAACGATCCAAAAAATGTGAGGGAGCACAATAATAACATTTTGGAATTATTGGGAAGGTTTTGTTTTAAAGGGATGAATTTTCAAGTCGAAAGCGAAATCGACGAAACCGGGCTTGGCGACCACACCATCCGCCTAGCGAAGTCGTCCCGACCTCATTTGGTGCACTAGGACGACCAACGCGTGGAAAAGTCCTACAAGCTAGTGTGCCCATCGTGCTCGGGAGGTTGCGAGCGGGAGCGCATGGGGCTCGCGAGCCGGCCCGCGAGGGCATGCGAGTGGGCACGCGGCGGGTCCGCGAGGCGGTCGCAGGGGGTAAGCGAGCCGGCCCGCGGGAGGTCTACGAGGCAGCCCGCGGTGGGCAAGCGTGCTAGCCCACATGGGGAATACGAGCGAGCTCATAGGGGGTTTCGAGGCGGCTCGCGGTAGGCATGCGAGCCGGCCGCCGAGAGGGTGTACGAGCTAGCCCGCAGGTGGTTATGCGAGCCGGGCAGTGCGTGCCGGCCGCGCGGGGTCCGTGATTGGGCGCGCAGGGGGCATGCGAGCGGGCGTGAGCGAGGAAGTAGGGGTCCGCCGGTCGGCTCGCGGGCGGCATGCGAGCCGGCGCATAGGGAGTTTGCGAGGCAACCCGCGGTAGGCATGCGAGCCGGCCCGTAGAGGGTCCGCGAGCTAGCCCGTAGTAGGCATGCGAGCGGGCGTGAGCAAGGAAGAAGGGGGTCCGCGAGCTAGCCCGCAAGGGGCATACGGGCGAGCGTGAGCGAGGCAACAAGGGGTCCGCAAGCCATCCGCGCGAGGGGCATGCGAGTGGGTGCGCAGGTGGTCTATGAGCCGACCTACGGCGGATATGTGAGCGGGCACGACCCGGCCCACGTGGGGCACCGCAAGCCAGCCTGCGGGGGCCATGTGAGCCGGCCCGCAGGGGGTCCGTGATCTAGCCTACGGGTTGCATGCGAGCCGGCCCGCCGGGGGAATACGAGCGGGCACGCAGGGGGCTCGCGAGGTAACCCGTAGTGGGCATGCTAGTGGGGGCGAGCGAGGCGGCAGGGGTCCGCAAGCCGGCCCGCGGGGGGTTGGGAGCTAGCCCGCGAGGGGCATGTGAGCGGGCGTATAGAGGGTCCGCGAACTTCCACGCCCAACGTCCACAAGGGGCCGCGAGCGGGCGCGTATGGGGCCCGGAAGCCGACTCGTAAGGTGATTGCGAGCGAGGCGACGGAGGGCTCGTTAGCGGGTGCACCTTGCACGTGCTTGGGGCCGATAAGAGCACACGGCCGATGGGATTGCGTTGCCGGGCTTCACCGCCGGCCTACTCCTCTTGGCTCCGGTGCTCAAACTCATTTTTTTAATGAGGCATGATATACCGCAGTCCGTAGCCCGCGGCCCTCGGCCCATGTCCCTAAGGCCCCAAGGCCCCAAGCCCCGAGCACTAGGCGCGGGCGTAGGTTCGGGTGGGCACGCGTTTGTTTTTTTAAGGGATTGTTGGCTTCCCTATAGAGAAATATGTGGAATTTCTACTACGGCAGGGGTAGACACTACTAGGTCCCATGTGTCACCCCCACTCTAAAAACTTCAATATTTTTTAGTTTGAGCTGATATTTTGTACACATGGCGGGAAAAATCCAATCTATTTTCCGGAAAATTTTTAGAATTTTCGAACATAGGGAATTATACTTTTCTATTTTTTTATCCTTAAAATTGCAAAAAATAAAAAAAATAGAAAATAAGTTGGAATGATGCCAAAATTTTTTGCGAGCCCAATAATAGTGTTTTTGATTTATTGGGACCGTTTTTGTGTGATGGGTCCAGCTTTTCAATACGGAATGTGCAATTTTATGTAACTTGGGCCCTACGACCAATCCCAACTCCCCGCCGGCGCGTGTTCGGTATCTCCCGTCGCTTGGCTCCCGCGTCGACCTACCCTCCCTTGGCTCTAGTGCCTAAACTCGTTTCGCGAATGGGGCATGATACAGCGCGGGCATACGGCGGCGCGCACGTGGGGTATTTGAAAGGGACCGGGGGCCTTTCCTATAGAGCGATATGTAACTTTTCGGCTCTAGTAGACGTAGATGCAACAATGTCCCGGTAGTCTCCCCCACTCTAGGAATTTCAATTCTTCGTATTTTATGCTGAAATTTTGATCACACGTTTGGAAAAATACAATCCATTTTCTCAAAAATTTCTAAAATTTTGTGAGGTCTTGGGGAATGCTTTTTCATTTTTTTTGGTTTATAAAAATGCAAAAAATCGAGAAAAATAGAAAATAACTCGGAACATTGCCCCTTTTTTTGAGGATGACAATAAAATTTTTATGGAATTATCAAAATGCTTTTTTTTCGAGAGAGACGAAATTTTCTTGTCGGACTGCGAAATGCCAAGTCTCTTACATCCTGCGGCAAGCCCCTACTCGCTCGACCTCCCGTGGTGCACAAGGCACTCGCCAACTCTCATGCACGGGTGCACCAGCTGTCGATCACCGTGGCACGCCCTTGGCTCGCATGGCCGGTCCGGCCGTAGGCCGGCTTGATTCTGGGCGGTTGGCCCGTGGCTAGATGCCCCCGAGCTCGCCCCTCATCTTTCGACGCTATAAACATTTATTTCTAAGGGTCTCGAATGGGTCATATCCCTTAGGCCATGGAAATTCCCTAGGACTCGGGGAAGTTTCGTGACCTTCCCTTACTCTTGGGACTTGCCCCGGGTATTACGGTCGTGGAATCACTCCAATCCGGGGTGAAATGAATCCTGGAGTTCGGCGAGCATGGGACATGTCTCTCCGAAGACTCGGTATCCCAAACACTCGTGGAACTTGAACACGGGAAAAGCATCGTGGGTGTGTTTTTTGTTTCCTCAAAAATACCAATTGAAGTGGAGGGTTTCTTCAAAAAGCATTCTCATTGATTTGATTTTTTCACAAGTGTATCCGGGCTGGCATCCCCCTTCTTGACAAATCTTGTGATAGATATGATAGACATACAAATAAAGAACTTAAGTGATAAAAACAAGGAAAATTCCTTTCGAAAATTGGAATGATTATAATAGTCCGACGACTAACATCTTTTTAGTCTATTGCTCGTTCCTTGTGCATTTTCCTAGAGCCCCGCGGACATGTCCCAACCTCTACACCCTTCGAAGGGAGGTGGGACGTCGGTGGATGAATCGAAATGACGTAGGGTTGAATCTCGATGGATTGTGGTAGCAAGGCCACTCTGCCACTTACAATACCTCATCGTATATTTAAGTCGTCCGTAAAGGATTCTACCCATCGCTCGATGGGAATTATACTTCAAAGCGACCCACGTAGCTCCTTCGTTGTGAGGGCTTTGGCCAACGGCACATGCCTCCGGGGCCACTAGGCCCCTACCGTAGGTCAATAATCGAACGGCGGGCACACACATCACGTCTAGCCCGGATTCGACTTAGAGGCGTTCGGTCATAATCCGACTCACGGTAGCTTCGCACCACTAGCTTTTCTACCAAGCGCAATGACCAATTATGCGAATCAACGGTTCCTCTTATACTAGGTTAGATTACTATTACAACGCCGTCATCGGTAGGGTAAAACTAACCTGTCTCACGTCGGTCTAAACCCAGCTCACGTTCCCTATTGGTGGGTGAACAATCCAACACTTAGTGAATTCCGCCTCACAATGATAGGAAGAACCGACATTGTAGGATCAAAAAGCAACCTCGCTATGAACGCTTTGTTGCTATAAACCAGCTTATCCCCGTGGTAACTTTTCCGACACCTTTAGCTTCAAATTTCAAAGCTCTAAAAGATCGATAGGCCACGCTTTCACGGTTCGTATTCGTACTAGAAATCAAAATCAATATAGCTTTTACCTTTTTATTCCATACGAGATTTCGTTCTCATTGAGCTCATCTTAAGACACCTGCGTTATCTTTTAACGGATGTGCCACCCCGACCAAACTCCCTACCCGACAATGTCTTCCACCCGGATCGGCCAGCCGAAGCGGCCTTGGGTCCAAAAAGGGGCCGCGCCTCACCTTCGATTCACGAAATAAGTAAAATAACGTTAAAAGTAGTGGTATTTCACCTTTGGTGAAGCTCCCACTTATCATACACCTCTCAAGTCATTTCACAAAGTTGGACTAGAGTCTAGCTCAATAGGGTCTTCTTTCCTGGCCGATTCCGCCAAGTCGGTTCCCTTGGTCGTGGTTTCGCTGGATAGTAGACGGGGATAGTGGGAATCTCGTTAATCTAGTCATAGTTACTCTCACCGTTTACCCACGCTTGGTTGAATTTCTTCACTTTGACATTCGAGCACTCGGGTAGAAATCTCATTGCGTGAGCATCCGCAAGGACCATCACAATGCTTTGTTTTAATTAAACGAGTCGAGTTCGCTTGTCCGTACCGAGTTCGATTTGACTATTCGACGTCCGAGGAAGGCCCTCGAAGGGGCCGTTCCCAATCCGTCCCCCGGTCGACATGCAACGGCCCGTTCTCGCCGCAAGAGCGGCTCGAGCGGTCCGTCGACAACCGACGGGTTTAGGACTAGGACCCCTGAGCCCGGCCCTCGGAGCCGATCCTTTTCTCGAGGTTACGGATCCATTTTGTCAACTTCCCTTGCCTACATTGTTCCATCGACCGGAGGCCGTTCACCTTGGAGGCCCGATGCGGTTATAAGTATGATCGGGCGTGGGAGGCACTTGGTCCTTTAGATTTTCAAGGGCCACCGGGGTGCATCGGACACCACACGACGTGCGGTGCTCTTCTAGCCGCTAGACCCTACCTACAACTAAGTCGTTTCCAAGGTGGGTGGGCTGTTAAACGGAAAAGATAACTCTTCCCGAGGCCTCCGCCAACGTCTTTGAACTCTCTAACGTTGCCATCAGCCATCACGTCCCGGTTCAGGAATTTTAACCCGATTCCCTTTCGAAGCTCGCACATAAACGCACTATCGGACGGGCTTCCCCCGTCTCTTACGATCGACTAACCCATGTGCAAGTGCCGTTCATATGGAACCTTTCCCCTCTTCGACCTTCGAAGTTCTCATTTGAATATTTGCTACTACCACCAAGATCTGCATCGATGGTCGCTCCTACCCGGGCTCGTGCCTCGGGTTTTACAGCGAACCGCCACGCCCTCCTACTCATCGGGGCCTAGCGCTTGCCCCGATGATCGGGTATAGGTCGCGCGCTTCAGCGCCATCCATTTTCGGGGCTAGTTGATTCGGCAGGTGAGTTGTTACACACTCCTTAGCGGATTTCGACTTCCATGACCACCGTCCTGCTGTCTTAATCGACCAACACCCTTTGTGGGTTCTAGGTTAGCGCACAGTTGGGCACCGTAACCCGGCTTTCGGTTCATCTCGCATCGCCAGTTCTGCTTACCAAAAATGGCCCACTTGGAGCTCTCGATTCCATGGCATGGCTCGACGAAGCAGCTGCACCGTCCTACCTATTTAAAGTTTACGAATAGGTCGAGGGCGTCGTGCCCCCGATGCCTTTAATCATTAGCTTTACCCGATAGAACTCGCGCCGAGCTTCGGCTATCCCGAGGGAAACTTCGGAGGGAACCAGCTACTAGACGGTTTGATTAGTCTTCCGCCCCTATACCTAAGTCAAACGAATGATTTGCATGTCAATATCGCCGTGGGCCTCCACCAAAGTTTCCTCCGGCTTCACCCCGCTCGGGCATAGTTCACCATCTTTCGGGTCCCGACATGCATGCTCTCACTCAAACCCTTCTCGGAAGATCAAGGTGGTTAGCGATGCAACCCTCGATGGGATCCCGCCAATTAGCTTCCTTGAACCTTATGGGTGTCCTCGCCCATTGACTCGCACACATGTCGGACTCCTTGGTCCGTGTTTCAAGACGGGACAAATGGGGAACCCATAGGTCGATGCTCGAAGCACGATGGTGTCGAGGCATGCCGAGATGGTGTGTGATGCAGTCCATAATTGCGATGACAGTGTCTCCGTAAGCGTTTCAAAAGCTCGAGCTTGGGCCGCCACCAAATCCGTATCGTTCCATGCCCCGAGTCGTTCGGCGGACCGGCTGGCACCGTTCCATATCCGATAGGAGCGCATCGTCGACCCCCATCCACTTTCCTCCTAAAAATTTCAAGCACTCTTTGACTCTCTTTTCAAAGTCCTTTTCATCTTTCCCTCACGGTACTTGTTTGCTATCGGTCTCTCGTTTGTATTTAGCCTTGGATGAAATTTACCACTCGATTGGAGCTGCATTCCCAAACAACCCGACTCGCAGACAGCGCCTCGTGGTGCAACAGGGTCCAGCCATAACGGGACTCTCACCCTCTCCGGTGCCCCCTTCTAGGGGACTTGGGCCCGGTCCGTTGCCGAGGACGCTTATTCGGACTACAATTCAAACACTACGAGTCGTTCGATTCTCAAGCTAGGCACCTCCCGGTTTGCTCGTCGTTACTAAGGGAATCCTTAGAAGTTTCTATTCCTCTCGCTTATTGATATGCTTAAACTCAACGGGTAGTCTCGCCCGACCCGGGGTCGCGGCGAGAGCATCCTAGCAAAGTCGATGATGATCGAGGGTCTTAGATATCCCAAAGCGTAATAGGTCATGCGCACAACCACTTTAAAGGGTTCTCTCAACCACCACTCATTGTGGCAGCCATCGCCGAGGACTCAATTTTGGGCCAACCACGAGCGAAAGCACACGCAAGAGACCAGCATCCGCCCCTCGCCCTTGTTAGCTAAGAGGGGTTTGGGGGGACGATGCGTGACACCCAGTGCAGACGTGCCCTCGGCCATGAGGCCTCGGGTGCAACTTGTGTTCAAAAACTCAATGGCTCATGGGATTCTACAATTCACACCAAGTATTGCATTTCGCTATGTTCTTCATCAATGCAAGAGCCGAGATATCCGTTGATGAGAGTCATTTAGCTTATCATAAATTGGAGACGCACCCCTAGAGCACCCTTCGGCGACGAGGGTGCACTCTTCATACTCTAGTTCCTTGGTGCTTCTCGCACCGGGGTTTGTTTTCGAGCTACGTCGGGTGCGGATGCACCCATCCGTGGCCCCGAGGGACACGAGAGGGCAAGAGCCCCTTGTGGCCCTAGCATGCTTAGCCATAAGTTCGCAGGTCGTTATGCCGGGCAGGTTTCGAGAATGATCCTTTCACAGGTTCACCTATGGAAAGCTTGTTATGACTTCTCCTTCCTCTAAATGATAAGGTTCAGCGGTACTTCTCGTGACGTCACCGGCGACGAACCGCCCACGTCGTCGTGATCCGAACACTTCACCGGACCATTCAATCGGTAGGAGCGACGGGCGGTGTGTACAAAGGGCAGGGATGTAGTCAACGCGAGCTGATGGCTCGCGCTTACTAGGAATTCCTTGTTGAAGACCAACAATTACAATGATCTATCCCCATCATAATGAAATTTCAATGATTACCCGGGCCTATCGACCCGGGCTATAGACTCGTTGAATACATTAGTGTAGCACGCATGCGACCCAAAACATCTAAGGGATCATAGACCTATTATTGCCTCAAACTTCCTTGGCTCGGAAGGCCATAATCCCTCTAAGAAGCTAGCCGCGGAGGGTCACCTCCGCATAGCTAGTTAGCGAGGCCGAGGTCTCGTTTGTTAACGGAATTAACCGGACAAATCGCTTGACCAACTAAGAATGACCATGCACCACCACCCATAGAATCAAGAAAGACCTCTCGGTAGCTCTCGGTAGTAATAGTAAGCCTAGAGTGAGAAAGAAGAGAGAGATGCTCTCCTCCTTCCATGGAGCTATTTCCCTCCGAATTCGCCTTGCTTCGTCCGGAAAGCTTTAATCCGACTCATCTCCGTTAGCCATGGGATAATTTCTTCCTCCCGTTCCGGTTTCGCATCCCTCTCTGTCTCGTTTATTGATAAATTTTCTCCATAAATTCTTCTCTCTCTTCCCAACATTTCGATTTCCCTATTTGATGGCAAAGAAGAAACGTAAACCCATAGCCAACACTCTTACAGCCTACTATACCATAAATTTTTGACTACCCTATCATTGCCACTGAAGCCCCCATCTCATCGATCCATCCTCTAAAGGAATCCACTACCCCCTCCCCCTAACTCGCCAAAAACCCTAGATCGTAAAAAAATCGCTCTCTCAAAATCGCCCTTAACAAATCCCAAGCCGCATTTTCCGATAATGTATCGGTTGAGGTCGAGAACCGCTTGGATGAGGACGAGTTCGGTGAAGAGGAGGAGGGCCATTCTAACCTAAAAGGATCGCATCGATCTCAATCCCATTTTCTCAAGGCACGGCAGCGACCTACTTTGGATTATGGGGAAGCCATCGATGCCCGCCAAATTGCCATGGGATCTCAACTTGTCCGTAGAAGTCACCCCTCCCTTGTCCCCACTCGCCGGAGACACCAAGCGGTGGAAACGAGACTTCGAGTGTGAAACATCCAAAGCAAAGACAATTGTATCTCCCCCTCCTCCAAGCTAGCAAATGGAGAGACTTATTTGTAAGCAACCAAAACTCGCCTTGTATCCTAAATTGTCTCATTTTTCTCGCTATCACTCAATCGAAACAATGCATTTTGATTAATGATGACACCCAATGTGAGTTATGAAAATCCCGCCTTATGGGTTATGTTGCGGGCGAAGCCCCGGTTACCGTGCACTAAATGGAATCATTAAGGATACCCGGAAATGTGCTCGCTACCTTAACAGTTCATGAATTAGGATGGTTAATCTATAAATTCCAATCGAAGAAGAAAAGATCTCGGTGCTTAATAGAGGACCCTATCTCATTTATGGGCGAGCTTTGATTTTATGACCAATTGCCGAATATTTTGATTTCTCCAAGGTCTTGAAATGGCCACTCGTCCCCATTTGGGTCAAGTTTCCTAACCTCGCTATTAAAATGCTGGTCATCTCTCTGTCTCGTCAAAGATTACAAGTATGCTAGGCAAACCAATCTAATGTGACAGATTGACCGCCTCAATAGATCGTCTCTCCTATGCTAGAGTACCGGTAGAACCGAATATTATGGAGAACTTGCCTCGAATTATCACCACTCGAATTACCAAACAGACACGGCCCTCTCACAACCGAGTAGTGTATGAGTCTCTCCCCATACATTGTAAAAAAATGTCGTATTCTTGGCCACACAATACAAGCATGCAAAAATCGGACCTCTCGGGATCCGACTAAAGACACTACGAATGGCGAGTGCGACGAGAAGATAGACAAGCCCGATCCATCGTGCTCAAGCAAGTAGATGACGCTCCCAATGCTTCCCATATTGCAACCCAAATACCAACCGACCCTACGCTCCTTAAAGTAGCGGATGCATCCAAGGAATGGGAGACGAGTGCTTAGACACAAACACTCATACGAGTGGTTCTAAAAAGGGAAAACCGCGATGCTCAATTCGATTCGGGCGGGAGCCACGTACCGACTCCGGGCCACCCGAGCCTCGACCGGATATGACCGGCAATAGCAAAACGACCAAGAGTGGACCGAGTAACCAAAAATGAGGGCCGACTAGTCTTCGAAATCAAGAAGTTGGGGAAGTTCGGATCGGGATAGACTTGTGAATATCTCTCTAGACGAACGGAGACAATCGGTGCGGGAACGAGGTTTGGTTAGCAGAGCCGGTAGTAGGCCGAGGGCTCTCCGAGCAGGGGATGGTAACAACAATGAAACGGAATACCCGTGTCCCTATATTTCCCTAGGGTCCATACCTACGGAACCCCAAATCGGACATGACACACAAGTTTCCATGGCAATTGTGACGAGAGCGGTCGCCACCAAGGAATTACGCAGAGGCGAAGTGGGGGTCGAAGGGGCTCGGCCCCTTCGCTCAATAATGATCATCTTAAGTCGGAACATCGGAGGGCTAAATAGCCCTCTAAAACGAGCATGAGACAATTCATCTCATGAAGAAAAAGAAGGTAGACATTTATGCACTTGTTGAAACAAAGCTCGACTTAGCAAAGTTTACAAATATACATCGACTTCGGCTCAAACACTAGAAATTTGCTTCTAATGCTATGGTTGTGGGTAATGCACGTATTGCTCTTTTTTGGAACCCCAACACTATTATGGTGGATGTGCTAAATGTATCTATCCAAGGTTTGAATGTTCGGATTATCGATCTTATCCAACAAACGGTTTTCCATGCAACATTTGTTTATGGGCCGCACTCTATCACCTTTAGACGGGGGTTGTGGGAAGACCTTCGTCAATGGCATTCGCATGATCCCCGGATTATTATGGGAGACTTTAACTCAATCCTATCCCAAGTCGATAAACATAATGGCACCGTTGTTTCCAACTACAAGACCTCCGATTTCCGAACTTGCTATTCCGATCTAGGGCTTTTCGACCTTAACTACACAGGAAATCACTTCACTTGGCACGGGGCGTAAGTTTGGACAAAAATTAATAGATTTTTAGCTAGCCCCCTTTGGGCCTCCTCCCGAATATCTACACATGTTCATTTTGAACCCCCGGGGTTTTTTCCGACCACTCCCCAATTCCGGTTTCCTTAGGCTCGCACACATAGTCGGGTACTCGGAGCTTCAAAATTTTTAACATGTGGGCTGGACATTGCGATTTTATTAAAACGAGTCATAGACAGTTGGGCTACTAACATCCATGGTACACCTATGTATGTCCTTTGTCGAAAACCGAAAACCACCGAAGGCCCCCTTGAAATTGCTCGAACAAACTACACTTCGACCATATATCCAACGAGTAGCTAGAGTCGAATCTAAATTGATAGCCCTTTAAACCGAGCTTCACAATGATAGGGACAACCATGGGCCGTGTGAGGTCGAGAAGCACCTTCGGCTTAATCTGGCAAATCTCAAGGCTTCGAAAAAATGTTCTTTGGTAACAAGCTCAAATCCAAAATCCTCAAAGATTGTGATAAAGGAACGATTTTTTTCATGGTCTAATGAATCAAAAGCACAAGGTCAATCACATTGCGATACTGTTACAAAGTGCAATGGGCGGCTCACTACCTCTATTGAGGAAGTTGGTGAGGAGTTTGTCTCCTACTATCAAGGCTTACTCGATATCGCTAAAGATACGGTCTCCCTAGACACCGAGTGTGATTGCTAACGGGCCTACATTATAGGCTGGACAGCCATGCCATGTTGCTTGCCCCAATTTTAAATGATACAATCAAGCGGACCCTTCTTAGTGTAGACAATGATAAAGCGTCGAGTCCCGACGGATTTTCTTTTCTTTTTTCAAGCAAGCTTGGGATATCATCGGGACCGACTTTTGTGCGGCGAGTCAAGGATTTCTTTAGGTACGGAAAACTCTTACAACGGGTCGGTCACTCGATCATAACTCTCGTTCCCAAGTTGGCTAATGCTACTCTACCTAGTGACTACCGACCTATAGCTTGTTGTAATGTCATCTATAAAGTAATATCCAAGATCCTCTCCTCCAGATCGTCCTTGGCTCTTTTGGATATTGTAAGCCCTTCCCGAATGCCTTATTGGCGAGATGAAAAATGTCCGATAATATCCGTTTGGTTCAAGAATTGCTTCGCATGTATGGCCGAAGAGAGCCTCTCCTCATTGCTTAATGAAGATTGACTTTCGCAAGGCCTTGGACTCGGTGCAATGGGAGTTCCTTAAACGGCTTCTATTACGAGTTGGGTTTCCCGAACAGATTTATGGGTTGGATTTGTTCTTGCATTGAGTCGGCATCGTACTCCATTTCAATTAATGGGGGTTTATTTGGCTTCTTCCGAGGTAAAACGTGGATCGGACAAGGGGATCCTCTCTCTCCCTACCTTTTTGTCGTTTGCATGGAATATTTCTCGAGGCTAATACGGATAGCAACAAGCACATCCGGATTTTTGTTTCCACCCTAAATGTGAGGCCCAAGCCATCTCTCACCTTGCTTTTGCCGATGATGTCTTACTCCTCTACCGTGGGGATACTACTTCAATCCGAATTCGACCAAGCAACTCTCTCTCTTTGAGCGCACTACCGGCCTAGCCATCAATATGGCTAAATCTTCGATTTTCTTTGGCGGGGTGAGAGGTGATCACAAAAATATCATTCTCTCGGGACATAGGGTTTAGTGAAGGCTCCTTTTAGTCCGTATCGATTACTTGCATTTAAATACCTAGGAGTTCCTCTTAGTCCGCATCGATTACTTACTAGCCAATTCTCCCATTTACTTCGAGTCTTGAATCGACAATTCGAAGCTGGATGGGTAAACATCTATCATATGCGAGTCGACTGGAATTGCTCGGATCCGTCCTCTTCGGTATGGTTCACTTCGGTCGACTATATTTCCTTTTCTTGTGGTGGTTACTTGCTCGTATCACCGGCATGTTTCGTAATTTTTTATGGACCGGAGATGTTAATAGAAGCACCTCAGCACTTATGGCTTGGAAAAGTATATGTCTCCCTAAGCGAGGAGGGGGTTTAGGCCTTTTTGAGATAAAAATTCGAAATCGGTGTTTCATGGTCCAAAGGCTCTAGGATATCCACCTCAAAGTGACTCCATTTGGGTTTCGTTGGATCCACCACTATTATTTGCAAGGCGACCGAGTGTGGGAAGTAACGGCTCATCGCAATGCCTCTCCGCTGTGGAAAGCCATAATTGATCGAGAGACAACCTAGTTGTTAAATTTAGGAACACAAACACTGTTCTTGGAGAGCTCGGCCAGTGGAATTCAAGTGGCGAGAGGCATCTCTAGGGTAGCGTACTCTCACCTCAAACACATAGGTGATTCGGTCGGTTGGAGTAGAGTGATATGGGATTCCTAGTCTCTTCGAGACATGCTTTCATTCTATGGCTAGTGGATAAAGGGGTATTAAAAACTAAAGACCGAGCTTCGGTTCCTTCCCTGCCAGTTTAACATGTCCCTTCTACCATCAAGCCAATGAATCTCATCGCCACTTATTTTTCTCTTGCCCCTGGACAACGAGCCTTTGGACACGAGTCAAGATCCGGCTCCGCATCCGACGTGGTTTGACCACACTTAACGATGCTATCCGAGGGCTCTCTCTTCACCGTAACAATCTTGAAGCTCGAATGCGGAGAGTTACCCTTAGGATCATCATCTATATTATTTGGAAGGAAAGAAATAAGAGAGTTTTTTAAGCTTCCTCAAACTTGATTGATAGAGCCTTTTGGCAATTTCAAATTCCGTTTTACATGGTCTTCCATTTTCATGTGACGGATCACCTCCATTTACATTTATACTAGCTACTCCTATAACTTGACTGGCAGTTCGGTTGTTAGGGATTCCGTGCCCCTTCTAGGGTATATATCTATGTGGGAATGTTCTCGGGGTTTGTTGTTTCGGTATGTGGTTTTGCTTATGTTAAGAGGCCAGCTCTATTTGGGCCAATATACCTACATCTCTCTAGATTTCTAGTTGGTTGAAGCTTCTTTCGGTTATCTAGTGCCGAGTCGGGCTTGTTACGTCTGCTTAGTTGATTGGTTAGTTCGGTGCTAGCCTTTCGTCGGGTCCTCGGATGAGTTGGCCTCGGTTCTCTGCTATCCCGGCATCTCATGCATTGCTCGTCAAAGGTTTTCTCTGCATCCTTCAACTAAACTCGCTATTGTTTTCTTGCTATGTGTTACTCCCGGTTGGGCCTCCGGGTTTCCTTGGCGGACTCTCTCGTCCTTCTCTCTCCACCTCCATGAGTTAGGCCTCCACAACACGGTTTCCTCGGTGTCCGGTTTTAGTGGGAGGAGGGCTTCGGTTGACGTGGCCTTAATGGTTTTTTCCTCATCCGGCTCCTTATGTTTAGGTCTCGTTTCGGTTGCTATGCTCGTATGTATCTACTCCACGATCACTTGTCCTCGGTGGGGTTTTCGTTGCCAAAGCGAGAGGGCTCCTGTTTTGACTACAATGGCTCGACCACCCCCGCATCGGTGCTAGCCACCGTTGGTTCCTTGATGGAGTTGGCCTTGGTTTCTCTCGCTATCCCGGCATTCATGCATTCGTCGTCACAAGTTTTCTATGTATCCTCTAACCGAACTCGCAATTGTTTCTTGCTCCGTGTTACTCCCGGTTGGGCCTCCGAGTTTCCTTGGCGGATTCTCTCGTCCTTGTCTCTCCACCTCCATGAGTTAGGCCCTCCACAACTCGGTTTCCTCGTGTCCGGTTTCGGTGGGAGGAGGGCTCTCGGTTGATGTGGTCTTAATGGTTTTCCTCGTCCGGCTCCTTGTGTTTGGGACTATTTCGGTTGCTATGCCGTATGTATCCGCTCTACGATCGCTTGTCCTCGGTGGGGTTTCGTTACCATAGCGAGAGGGCTCCTTGCTTTGACTTTATTGGCTCGACCACCCTCGCATCGAGCAACAACAAAATGTTTCGACCATGTTCGTTTTTTTCAATATACTCTTTATTCTAGCATGTTAGTTGTCCCTCCATTGGCACACTTCGGTTTGGCCGGTTCTCGTTCTTGGAAAGCAAAGCTCGATTAAGTTGTAATCTCGGGTTCGATCCGCACTCTTGGCTATCGGCGCTTGCCGTTTTGGCGATTGCTATTCTAATTCTTATGGTCGCTCGTTGGTCATTCATTGGTCGTGTCATTTCCTATTTTGGAGTCAGTTGCTTCTTATGAGGTTGAACTTTTACCCCGAAAATTACGGGGGTTTTGTTACCTTTTCTGCTGGTTTTCCGATTTGGTGGCTCTTGCTCGATGGCTCCGGATTCCGTCGACCATCGAATACTTCGCCATGTCTTGGGGTTATGTTTCGACACGGTTAGGGTCCGGTGTGGCGGATGCTCCTCCGGTCTTCCTTGGCTTCTACACTTGCTTGCCTAGCCTCTCTTTCTCGTTCCCCATATAACTTTATCTTGGGTGCCCGCCTCTAATCATGAGGTCTGCTTTCGAATTCTATTCGCTCCCTCTATCGGTCATGGTGCCGGCGCTTACTTGGGCGGGGCTACTCGGCTATTAAGGCCTCCTAGTTTCGTCTTTGAGTGCGGGCCGAGTGGTCAAGCCAAGCTATCGTTCGTCGGCCCTCCTAGCTCCCGGTCCTGCTATCTTCGTTAGGGTAGACTACGATGCTCTTCCCGATCTTGGCAACGGATAGCCCATGTCGTTGTTGTCTAGAGCTGAATGTTGTTTTTTTTCCTATATTCAAAGTTGCTCTTATACATGGTTAGGCTTTACTCTTTTATGCCCTTTCGACCAAGATTTTGTTAGATGTTTGAGCTTTTTGTAAAGGGTTCCAGCTAGGTCTCTTCTTGTTTCCTAGTTGGTTTTTCTTAGAATCTCTGCTAGATTGATTCCTTGAGCAACCATCTAGTTATAGCTCCGATTCGAGTTCATGAGAGCCTGTTCCCATTTTTGTAAATCCTATATATGTTACTCTTGCTTGGTTCTCCAATCGGCTTTAATTTATACACTTACATTTAAACCAAAAAAAAAAAAAAAGAAAGAGCTCTCAGTGTGAGTAAGTAAAGAGTGAGAAAGAAGAGAGAGATGCTCTCCTCCCCCATGGAGCTCTTTCCCTCCGGATCTAACTTGTTGCCATTTGTCTTGCTCTAAATTTCTTTTGCGCTTTGATTTCTACCGTGTCCTTCCCCTTTCTCCGCACCATTCTCTTTGCTCGACATTTTGCCTTTTTTCTCAATGGCAAAGAAGAAACGAAAATCGATCACTCAAAATCCTAAGGTCGCTACTCGGGTGCGATTCGATTTCCCCATTCTTGCCCTAGCGGCTCTAGCCGTGCCTATCCCACTCCGGTAGGAATTGGTCCCCCCACATCCCCAATCGACCTCTACCCTAGATATCAAATGTGTCGGGCCCGCTAGCTCTACCCATCTCCCATTCCATGACCTTGCTTCTAGACACGATTTTGTTATGGTTGAAGACCGCTTGGAAGAGGCGGACCTCGGTGAGGAGGAGGTGGATTATTTGGATTCGAAGGCGAGAACGTGTCCCCATCTTTGCTCCCTAGAACCGCTTCTCCTCTTTTGGTTTCGGGGAAGCTACGACACTTGCCAAATCACTGCTCGCCACCCAGTCGCATTGCCATCCTCCACAATGCCACGACCCCAATTTCCTTGCAAATGTCGAGCCAACCCCTTCTCCATTGCCAATTATAGTAGCAGATGTCCATAAGCCTCCGGCTTGTGATGAATCCACGAGCAGGAGCGATTGGGTCAATTCCTCCCCTAGAAGGTAAGTGGCGGGATTTGTTTGTAAGTAATCATAACTCGGACTTATGCCCTAAACTATCACATTTTTCAACTATCACCGAATCCAAACAATGTACTTTACAAACCGTTGATACCAAATGTGAGTTATGAAAATTATGCCTTGTGGGATATGTTGTTGGTAAATATCCAAGATTTAAATCCCTAAATGGAATTATCAAGGATACTTGGCATTGTGAGGCTTCTTTAATAGTACATGAATCCGGCTAGCTTATTTATAAATTCAAATCGAGAGGAAGATAAGGTTTTGGTGCTTAATAGGAGATCGTATTTGGTTTACGGACGAGCTTTGATTTTACGGCCAATGTTAGAATACTTTGATTTTTCCACCTCCGAGATGCCTACTCGTCCCTGTTTGGGTCATGCTCCCCAATCTGCCACTCAAATGTTGGTCCACTGTGTGTTTGTCGAAGATTGCTAGTTTGCTTGGGTAAACCTCTCTAATGTGACCGTTTAACTCGCCTCCATGGTAGACTTTCCTATGCTCGAGTCCTTATGGAACTAAATATTATGGAAACTCTCCCCGGATGGTCGGCATCCTATTACCGAATAATACCACCCTTTTGCAGCCGAGTGGTTTATGAGACTCTACCCGTTCATTGCAAAAATTGCTATATACTTGGGCATTCCACAGTCGCATGCAAAAATCGAGCTCCTTCGGATTTGAGTAAGGAACCCACCAATGGTAGTGAAGCTGCCGGCGGGCGAGGCCGAACTAGTGTTTTCCAATGGCCGGGTAATTCGCCAAGGTGTGCTCGGCCACGGTCCACTCACCTCTTGACCCCATGCTACTGGAGGCTGCTGAGTGGGAGATAGTTAAGCGTAAAACACACTCTTACAGAGCTATCGATAAAGGTAAACATGTTATGGTTGATTCTACCACGAGTCCAATGTCCCCTTCTAACACCGAGCTGATTGAGGTTCGACCCGGGTTGGTAGGTTGCGACGAACGGGGACATGAGTGGGGCCGAGCGACCACATTGTTGACCAAGCCGGACGAGCGGGGCCATCGTGCCGGGGGCGAGTCAATTCGGGGTACTTATAGGAATGGCTCTCCCGATAGATAAGATAGTGGCAAGTCTAGGCCTCCCATCATAAGGTCCGTCCACGATAAGGAAGCCGAATGCCTTAATGTTCCAACTTCCCTTGGGGACACCGGTTTGGACCCCCGACCGGACAAGAAGAGCGGATCGCCGCGAGCCACTTCACCTAGGCGAGGCCGCCGGCAGAGTGGTAATAAAGGGCGGAAACGGGGGTCGAAGGGGCTCGGCCTCTTCCGCTCATCCATGATTATCTATAGCTAGAATATCAAAGGACTTAATAGTCCTCCGAAACAACATGAGGCAGTGGGTCTCATGAGGAAAAAGAAGGTTGATGTGTGTGCCTTCGTTGAAACAAAACTCGGTTCCGCTAAGCTTGTCAATATGCATCGGCTTAGACTCAAGCAATGGAGCTTTATGTCCAATGCTACACTAGCGAGAAATGCCCGCATTGCACTTTTATGGAATTCAAGCATTGTCACAGTTGATATGTTGAATGTTTCTATTCAAGGTCTCAATGTTAGGATCACCGACCTTGTGCAGCAGTTCGTCCTTTAATGCCACTTTTGTTTATGGGTTACACTCCATCAAAGCTAGAAGAGGGTTGTGGCTCGATCTTTGTCGGTGGTAGCCAAACCGCCCTTGGATTATTCCGGGGGACTTTAACTCAATTCTCTCACAAGCCGATAAACATAAGGGTGCTGCTTGTCTCCAACTACGAAACCATCGACTTTAGAAGTTTTTGCTCGGATCTTGGGCTAACGGACCTTAACTATATGGGGAGCAATTTTACTTGGAATGGGGAAGATGTATGGATAAAAATCGATAGAGTTCTAGCTAACCCTTTTTGGTCCTCCACCGGACTGACCTACTCATGTTCATTTTGGCCCTCCCGACGTTTTTTTAGATCATTCTCCAGTTATGGTACACTTGGGCTCCCGTATTCATTCCGAGACTCGAAGCTTCAAATTCTTCAATATGTGGGCTGCCCATGTTGATTTTTTGAGAACTGTGGTCAATTGTTAGGAAGCTAGAATCGGTGGCACCCCAATGTATGTCCTTTGTCGCAAATTGAAATCTCTCAAGGAACCACTCAAGAAGTCGAACACACTTCATTTCAGCCACATCTCCCAAAGGGTGGTTAGGGTCGAATCCGACTTGGTCGCACTACGTGATTGAGCTCCACTCGGATAGAGATAATTTGGAGCTTTATCGAATGAAAAGAGGCTCGGCTCCATCCGGTTAATCTCAAAGCCTCGAAAAGATGTTCTTTGGTCAAAAATTAAAGTGCAATTTCCTTAAGAATTACGACAAAGGCACTAGTTTCTTTCATTGCCTTATGAATCGAAGCACAAAGCCAACCATATTATTGCACTTAAACGGGGAGATGGGCATCTCACTACCTCTATTATAGAAGTAGGAGAGGAGTTTGTTTCCTATTATCAAAACCTTTTTGGTACCACTAAAGATACGATGCCCCTTGACTCACACATTGTTGCTAGTGGGCCTTGATTACAAATGGCCGGCCATGATCGGCTTCTCTCCTCGGTCACGGTGGATCTCATCCGGAAGACATCGTTCAGCATAGACAATGATAAAGCACCAAGCCCCGATGGGTACTCTTCCTTCTTCTTTAAACGGGATTTGGAAATTGTTGGGAGAGACTTTTGCACGGTGGTTAAAGAGTTTTTGTATCCGGGAAGCTCCTCAAACAAGTTAGCCACTCTGTTGTAGCTTTGGTCCCAAAAATGGCCAATGCTACCTTGCCAAGTGACTATAGACCAATCTCTTGTTGTAATATTGTTTACAAGGTGATTACCAAGATCATTTCCTCTCGGCTATCCTTGGCTCTAATGGATATAGTTAGTCCTATGCATAATGCCTACTTGGGGGCCAAAAAATGTCGGACAATATTGGCTTGGTTCGGGAGTTGCTTCGAATGTATGGATGGAAGCGATCTTCTCCGAGGTGCCTAATGAAGATTGATTTTCGTAAGGCCTTTGACTCCGTGCAGTGGGGTTTCTTGAAAGAGCTTCTATTACAATTAGGCTTCCTGGACAGATTTGTTGGTTGGATTATGACATGTGTTGAATCAGCTTCCTACTCCATTTTGGTCAACGGGGCACTGTTTGGGTTTTTTCGGGAAAAGCGGGTGTTAGGCAAGGTGACCCCCTCTCTACCTACCTATTTGTGGTCCGCATGGAATACTTCTCTCGCTTACTCGTAGGTTACTATAAGGAATTCTATCTTTCGCTTCCACCCTCAATGTGGAAACCATGCCACTACCCACCTAGCATTTACGAATGATGTCTTGTTGCTTTGCCATGGAGATGTTGCCTCTATCGAGATTCCGTCCAACCAACTATCAATCTTTGGGAGTGTATCCGGTCTAGCCATTAATGTTGCCAAGTCCTCGATCTTCTTTAGTGGGGTGGGAAGTGACTTGAAAAACTCCATCCTCCATGAAGCCGGGTTCCGTGAGGGTTCTTTCCCCTTCAAATACTGGGGGTCCCTCTAAGCCCTCATCGCTTGCTTGTTAGCCGGCTTGCCCCTTTGCTACATAGTCTTGAATCCGCGATTCGGAGCTGGATGGGAAAACATCTATCTTATGTGAGTAGGCTGAAACTCCTCGAGTCCGTCCTCTTCGACATGATACAATTCGGCTTGCTATTTTTCTTATGCTTCGTTGTGGTTATTGCATGTATCACCGGTATGTGTCAAAATTTTTTATGGACGGGAGATGTCAATAGGAGCTCTTCGGCTTTGGTGGCTTGAAAAGCCTCTACTCCCCTAAATCGAAGGTGGCCTAGGAGTCTTTGACATTAAAGTGAAAAACCAAATTTTTCCGGTTAAAAGGCTGCGGGACATTCACCTCAAGGTTGACTCCATTTGGATTTGTTGGATCCACCACTTCTATTTGCAAGATTACCGAGTGTGCGATGCTACCGTCCATGGCAATGCTTCGCCGTTGTGGAAAGTTATTCTCGATGTGAAAAACTTGTTTGTTATGAAATATGACGAGTAAAGATGCAACCATATGTGAGTTTGCTAGGTGGAACTCGACAGAGGGAAGTTTCTCTAATATTGCATATACACGGCTTAGGCCGGCGAGGGCACCAGAGTGTGTCGGGGTAGGGTGATTTGGGAGTCATGGTCCATGCCACGACATTCCTTTATTCTCCGGCTTGCGGCTAGGGGTGCCTTAAAAACTAAGAACCGTCTCCGTTTTCCGCCTACCGATGATGCATGTCTTCTTTGTGATCAAGCTTCCGAATCACTTAACCATTTGTTCTTTTGTTGCCCTTAGACGACTAACCTCTAGTTGAAAATTAAGCGAGTGGCCGAGAATTTGTAGAGGTATGCATATGCTCACTAGTGCTATCGGAGGCCTCTCCTTTCATCGTAATAACCTTGAAGCGAAAATGAGGAGAGTGGCCCTTAGTATCACGGTTTATGTCATTTGGGAAGAAAGAAACAAACATGCCTTTGATGCCTTGGCTAGCTTGGTAGATAATGTGTTTCGTAAATTCTAGATTATTTTCTACACGGTATTCTATTTTCATGAATCGGACCCCCTCCTCTTGTCTATGGGTTAGCCTTGATTTCCTCGATGAGTTTACGAGTTCTCTTCGGTCGGGTTACCACCGATTGGTTCTCCGGATTTAGGTCTTCTTGTGTGTTGTCTAGCTACTCTTCCAAGTTCTTGGGCCGTATTGGTTTTCCCGGTCCGAGGCCGTGTTCGTTCAAGGGTTGCGCCTTTGTTTGGGCCTCGTTTCGTCCTATTGAGTTTCACCACTCGCCGCCTCCTTGGCTACGCCACGATTGGTCAAAGTTGTTTGGTCTTGCTTCTGCTTTTGGGTTATATTATTCCATGCCCGGCAGGTTCCTTTCAACATATTCGGGTCCGGTTGTAGGCCTACTTGCTTGTATTGGTGGGCTCGGGCTTCGGTTTGGTTGGGCTGTGTGCCCCGAGCTCCGGCTTCGTTTGGTTGGGCTGAATGGGTGCTCTTGTCATTGGTCCGGTTGTAGAGTTTTTTATGCTCTCCGGTTGGTTTGGGTTTGGGTGCTATGCCTTTGTTGTTTTGCCTCTAGTTGGCCCCGCCTTCGCCGACTTGATGTGTCCGGCTCCCCATGGCCTACCTGCTGCTTGGTTCTCAATCCGATTGGGCTTCACCGGGCTAGGTCTACTGCTGTGTTCAGCCCCTTATTTATTTATCTTCTAATGGAGGCTGGGCCTAGCTTCCTCTCCCGAGTCGTCTAGCGCTTCCTCACGTTCCTGTTTTACGCCGAGCGGCTACTTCGGGTGCTTCTTTGTGTTGGCCTACTCATGGCTTAGGTACTTACCGGTTTATGCTCTTGGTAGGATGGAGGGGTCTGGTTGGTAGGAGGTGGGGTTCGGCCCGGGGTAAGTTCCTGCTTGGGCATCTGTCGTTTATGCCTACCAACACCTATTGGTTCTCGTTTCGGTCCTGCTTGCGAGGTCTAGCCTAAATTTCGCTCCTCATTGGCTCTCTACCAAGCTTGGCGCCGCTACTCCGGCTAGCTCCTATTTCTCCTTCTTTTGTCATGCGGTCTCATCCCTTATCCGAGCTTCGTTGATAGGTGGGCCCTCCCGGTCATAGCCTCTCCGCACGCCTTGGCACTGCTGCTTCGTCGATCCCTATTGTTTCGTCGAGTTAGCATTTGGCTCTATAAATTGAAGGCTCGTTATTTTGTACATTGTTGGTTTTCATTTAGTGCTTAATCGGTAAATTTTTTGTATGCTTGGAGAGCCTATGTAAATGGTTCCGGTTAGCTAGCACACGGTCCCTATCTCGGTTTTTCTCAAAATCTCTGCAACTGTTTGTTTCCTTGAATAACCATCTAGGGCTAGCACATTATTTTTGTTTCTTTGGGAGCTTGTTCCCAATTTTTGTACATTCCGTAAATGCTACTCTTACTCGGTTCTTTTTCCGGATGGTTTCCTTTGATTTATATACTTACTTTTAAATAAAAAAAAAGAAAGAGCTCTCGGTGGCAACTATTTATGAGCTAGCACGATGGCACTCTAAAGGGGAAAACTTCTCCCGTATAGCCTATTCCCATCTCCGACCGGAAATGAACTCAACAAGGTGGGGCCGTGTGGTTTGGGAATCTTGGGCCATGTTGAGGCATGCATTCATTCTATGGCCGGCTACGCGAGGTGCTTTAAAAACTAAGGCCCGTCTTCAATTTCTCCCTACCAAGAAAGCCTACCTTCTCTCGTGGCCAAGCTAACGAGTCACATGGTCATTTTTTTTTCCCGTGATTGGTCGGCTACCCTCCGGCTAAAAATTAAGAGTTGGCTCCGAATTAGAAGAGGTATGTCTACTCTTTATAGTGCTCTCCGTGGTCTATCCGAGTAGATGCAATAATCTTGAAGCTAGAACGAGGAGGGTAGCCCTCGGCATCACCATTTATATTATCCGGGAGGAGTGAAACAGGTGAGTCTTTGAGGCCGCATCATGCTCCGTTGACAAAGTTCTTCAAAAATTTCGGACCATGTTATACTTGATTTACTATTTCCATGAGTTAGATCACACCCTTTTGAATGTGGGATCACTTTAACTTTTTCCCCTATTCGGATGTTTGTGTGCTCAAGTTTTCGTGTCCGGCAACCACTATTCTAATTAATGTGGTCGCTGTTGGTCGCTCCTTGGTCGTGTCATTTCCGGCTTGGGAGTCCGTCGCTTCTCGAGAGGTTAGGTCCATTTTGTTTTTCCTCTTTTTTTTGTTTCGCCTCTAGTGTCTTGTTCCAGCGGCTCTCGCCTCTATTTGGGTTGTTCTTCGAAGCTTTTGATGGGTAGGATTGCGTACTAGTAGGCCGGACCTTCCTTCGTAAATTGCGAGTGGGTTTTGTTACCTATACCGATGGTTTTCCGCTTTGGTGGCTCTTGCTTGGTTGATCCCGCATCCGTCCGCCGTTGAGAGCTTCGCCATGTGGGTTCTCTCCTCGTTGGGCTCGGTGATTCCGTTCGTCCGATTGGATTGATTTGGGTTAACCTCTGCTTGGTTCCCCGATTGGTTTTGGCTACTCGTCTTTACTTCGCCTCCCTTAGGTTGCGGGTTTTGTTTTAGCCGCGGTAGGGGTCTAGTGAGGTCGGTCCTCCTCCGGTCTTCCTTGGCTTCTACCCCGTAGCCTAGCCTCTCTTCACCGTCAACCCGGTGTAGCTCCGGATTGGGTGATCGCCTCTAACCGAGAGGCCGCTTTTGGTTCTGTCTGCTTCCTTTGTTGGTCATGCCTCGCCACCACTTACTTGGGCGAGCCTAGTTAGTCGTTAAGGTCTCCTAGTTCATTTTTTGGTCCTACTACGAGGTCAAGCCTTGCTTTCGCCGCTACTTCGCAAGTTCCCGGTCCTGCTATGCTATAAGGGGATACTCTGCTGCCCTTCCCGATCTTGGCTACCGTTGGCCCATGTGTTCGTTTTCTAGATCGACTTTGGTTTTCTATCGTATTCAAAGTTGCTTATGTAAATTGGTAGGCTTTACTCATTTATGCTTGTCGTTACCCGACGTCGGACGGGACTCCCAAAAACTAAATTTCTAAAATTGTGATTGATATTTATAAGTTTATTTACGAGCTTTGGAGTCGCCACCTAGTATTAAGGAACTAGGAACCTAAAAATAACACTCGGTCTAGAGATTCTATGGTAAGCGAGTTGGTTACACCTTTAGGAAGATAATTATTCACCCTAAAAGTGCCCTTTCCGAAGAAAGGTACCACATTTTATTTTAGTCCTAAATTTATCTCCTATATTGTTTATCTATGCCAATTTATTTTCTAAATCTTAAACGAAAAGCATTATCTTAACAAAATGTATTTTTTGTGTTGAGCGTGGCATCGTATTGAACTAATCGTCGGTCCCCTTCCTTGGGTGACACGTCGATTCAAACATCGGATCCACTAGAAACCTTGACACAACCGGTGTGTCGAAGGACGTCTTGATTAAAAGGTGATTTTTTTGTGGCGTCGCCCCTATCAAATATGAGGCTTCGCCAAAATTTTTGTGTGACGTCGGTCCCTATCGGGTAGGAGACTTCATCAAATATATATATATAATTTTCTAGCAATACATATTAAAAAAAAAATTTGAAATAAAAATTCTAAATTAATAAAGAAAACTACAATAAAATAGACGAGCAAAAAAAATACAAAATAAAAAAAAATCATCCTATATAAGCAAAAAATATATATATATATATATATATATATATGACAAGAAAAGTTAAAAAAAAATTCTATACCTAAAGTATTAAACTACCACTTTTACTCTTTTTTTTTTTTTTTTTTTTGCAGTGGCGCGGGCCAGGCTGGACCGAGAATGGCCCAACCTCGTTTTTTTTTTTTTTTTTTTGTAGGGGCGCGGCCGGGCTAGACTGGATCGAGAATGGCCCAACCCGTTTTTTTTTTTTTTTTTTGTAGGGGGCGCGAGCCGGCCTACTTTTTTTTTTTAGTGGCGAGAGATCTCGGGTCGATCCAACCCTTATGTAATGCGGCTTAAGGCAAAGCCTCGCACCCAAAAATTTCCTTTCTCTATTCTCCTGTCCCACTCTTATTCGTTCTAACCGTATGGCTCTTCTCCGGAATTAGCTTCCAATTCATTCCTTTTATTTTCAAACTCAAATCAACTCGCGAGTTAATGTAACATAATAGAATGGAGTAATTCTAGCATTAGGATTACTTGAGCAAAAACAAATGAACGAAAGACAATATTGGAACCTTCGTTGTTGTGGTTGCCGTTGATTTTGCGAGTTTGGATGATTGCTTCAAGTCGGATTAAGTGGATATAGCTCGCTCGGTAATTCGTTGATGATGGAAAACTAAGCGAGCGAAGGATACTTTGATGAAAGAAATGAAACAAAACCCAAGAGCGGGATGAATAAACCCGGAAAAACGAAGAACAAGAACCTGTAAAAACACGCTTTTGCCCGTAAAATTTTTTATGGAAAATCGAAGAAAAACCAAATTAGACCCCCCAAATTGGCAAAGTGAATTAGTAGTGTTGGGATGATTGTAAACGAACCCGTAAACACCAAAAATAATTAAGTAACAAAACAAATTGTGGACGAACTAAAACCCGTAAATGAAGAACGCGAAGAACACGTTCCCGTAAAACCCGTAAAATGCAGCCAATATTTTTCCCAAAAGTATTTCGATTTTTTTTTCCAACCAGAATTTTCTCTCTTTTCTTTCTCACCTTCTTTTCTCTCTCGCACCCCCCAAAAAAATCCTCCTTTAGCCTTCAATTCTAACCTCTTTTATAGGCACTCCCATTTGAATTCTACTCCAACTCAAACACTTTCAAATTCAGATTTTTACCTAACCTATTTGAACTCAAAATCCTGTTATTGATTTCAAATTTGATTAACTAAATAATCGGGATAAATCAAATTTGAAGAAATCCAAAAACGGTTAGAGGATTAGGATAACTTTCAATCAAATTTTGGAGGGAATCGGGAGTGAAATTCGGGCTAGAGTGAACGACATGTCATTCGTTCAACTTTAGTCCCGTCATTCACTCCGAGCTTCCACTTTGGTCCCCGAACATTTTAATTATTTGCAATCATGCTTATTTGGTGCAATTTTAGCCATGTAAGGAATTTTTTTTTCGATTTGATCCCCACAAATAGCAATTCAAGTATTGAATTTCTTTAACCGATTCAATTATGCCCTTGAAGATTTTATATTTTTTTTCTTTTTTTCTTTTTTTTCTTTTCTTCTCTTTTTTTCAAAAATAAAATAAAATAAAAATAAAGAAATAAACATTTCAAAATAAAAGCTATTATTAAAATTTTTTTTATTTTTTATTGGTTATGACGAGTTGCCTCCTCTTTACAATGCTTATGATGCAAAGTCAAATGAAAAAAAATGTTTTGCAATGACTTTGTTTAATAAGCTTGTAAAGAAAAACAAATTTTTGGTTTTTTTTTTTTAAAAAAATCAAGAGTAAAATGGTGATGGGATAACCAAATTGAAGGGCGACACTGTCCCGAAACTTAAATATGCAATCATGGCCAAATCGAAGGGCGGCCTACCCTAAAAATTAAATATGCGATACGTGGTCAAATTGAAGAGTGGCCCGCCCTAAAAATTAAATATGCGAGTACATAGCCAAATTGAAGGGCGGCACCGCCTCGAAAATTAAACGTGCAATATGGGGCCAAATTGAAGGGTGGCCTACCCCGAAAGTTAAACATGCAATGTGAGGCCAAATTGAAGGATGGCCTAACTCGAAAATTAAATATGCAAGTACATGGCCAAATTGAAAGGCGGCCTACCCCGAAAATTAAATATGCAATGTGAGGCCAAATTGAAGGACGGCACGCCTCGAAAATCAAACATGCAGTACATGACCAAATTGGAGGGCGACTCGTCGTGAAAATTAAATATGCGATACATGGCCAAATTGGAGGGCGTCCGAAAATTAAATATGCAAATGCGTGGCCAAATTGGGGGGCGGCTCGTCCCGAAACTTAAATATGCAAATGCATGGCCAAATCGAAGGGCGGCTCGCGTTAAAAATTAAATATGTAGAATGTGGCCAAATTGAAGGGCGGCACCGCCCGAAAATTAAATATGCAAGTACATGGCCAAATTGGAGGGCGACCTACCCCGAAAATTAAATATGCAAATGCATGGCCAAATTGGAGGGCGGCACCGCCCGAAAATTTAATATGTAGTACGTGACCAAATTGAAGGGCGGCACTGCCCCGAAAATTAAATATGCAATGCGGGGCCAAATTGTAGGGCGGCTCGCCCCGAAAATTTAAATATGAAATGCGTGGCCAAATTGAAGGGCGGCTCGCCTCGAAAATTAAATATACGAGACGTGGCCAAATTGAAGGGCGGCATGCCCCGAAAATTAAATATGCGATATGTGGCCAATTTGAAGGGCGGCCTACCCCGAAAAATTAAATATGCAAATGCATGACCAAATTGGAGGGCGGCTCGTCCCGAAACTTAAATATGCAAATGCGTGGCCAAATTGGAGGGCGGCACCGCCCCGAAAGTTAAAATATGAAATGCGTGGCCAAATTGAAGGGTGGCTCGCCCCGAAAATTAAATATGCAATGTGTGCAACTTTACCCATCGTGATGATTTGAGTTAATCGACCTTACCCGAAAGCGAGCTGTTTGATTTTGGGTGTCGCCCTCGGGCGATGGTCCGTTTTGAGATGACCTTACTTGACGAGCATTTATGGAAAGCCTAGCTTTTCACCCTTTTTTTTTTTTTATAAAACCGCGATGTACCCGAAATACAACTTAGCATGATGGTTAATTGAGGTACCCGTAAGAAATGTAGGCCTCTCCACTCAAGTTCCCCTCTTGACTCTTCTCTTTCGTACTATCCCATTCTTTTCGAATTAATTGGTTATGTGTGATTTCGCATCGTTGCGACCTTGCCCCCGATCGTGTCTCATCGTCTTCGTAACCTTGGATTTTTCAATCATTTCGGAATTTATTTTCGAGTAAAACGGATGTATTTATCCGTTAATGGCAATGGTCATTCCCAAATATAAGTGTCTCGTCGATCGATCGCTCACCTTTGATGATATGGTGTTGGAATCTTCTTCTTCTTTTATACAAAAAATCTCCTATGCAATTTGGACTATCATATGCCTTTCGAAACGTTCGATGATTTTCGTAAGTTTCTTCCTTCATAGGAAAGCTATGTAGATTTCAATCGAGCTTTTGGATTTAAGGTTAGGACCAAACTTGTCGACCCCTCATGGACTCGTCATGCAAACGTTACCATTTTTCTCTCTTTTTTTTTGTGCACTAATGCAATGTTTAAATGATACACCAAATCAAAGTTCGAGAATAAAAGGTATTGTTTGCCCCCAAGTATCCTTTGGCACCAACCATGATTCCGAATAGCTTATGTTTTCATTTTGACTATCTCGTTTTCAATATAATTCCTCCATGGATGCTCATGAATATGATACTTATCCGATTGATAATTCGCCTCAAGTTAGAAAGGACGTTTATTGGTACGTAATGTAGGCTAGGGTATGGTTTTCTCGAAAAATGGGCAAAATAGGCTCAAAAAGTGTTTCGTGGTTCTCTCGACGTAGGATCACTTTTTTTTTTTTTGGCTCGGATTTTGATTGAAGGCTCGTTTCACCATGATTTCATCGACTTAATCTTGAAATTTATGCTTGTGAAGTGAGTAACTTTTCCTCTAATATAGGACGGATTGTTTGTAATAAGCCCTTTTTTCTTTTTTCTTCTTTTTTTTTTTTGAAGACCATAATCAAATTTCTATGGTGGTGACTCCTTTTTTTTTTTTTTTGAGTTTGAGATCTTTAGAAAATAAGCCTTTTGGTGATATGCCTTTCAAATTCTATTCCGAGTCTTTTTTTTTTTTTTTTGCCCCCAAGGTGAGGGGTGATCCTAGTCCCGGTTTTATGAAAGGAGTAGAAAGCTCAAAATTGGTTTTCAAAGGATAAGTTTGATTTGAGTATGATAAAAATTTAAAAGAAGGCCTTTCCTCATTCTATTGACAATACTACCTATCTTGACAAGTTTCATTTTCTTGAGCTTCTTTTATTAGAATGACATTCAGATAGAACTTACAAATTACAACACTTGCTATGTCATTATCATGGGAGGTGCCCCCGAAGCAACTTAGGATAAGGACGAGTGAAAAGAATGTTTTGGACGAATTCTGTTTTGGTTTTGTTTTTGGATTCAAATATAACCTTTGCATGACAAGTCTTGAGCGTCAACCGGATGCACCCATTCCTTTTTACCATGTTTTGACTAAAATCCTAGTTGCTTAGCCTAATCAAAAGTAATTTTGGACATGTGTCAAGTGATCAAACTATTTTCGAGAGGCATATGGAAACCAAATTCTTATCGAGCTCATCGGTAAATTTTTTTTTTTTAAACCTCGAGCCTCGCTACCTACCGAGTAAAATACTCGTCATAACATCTTAATTGACTTGCATTTCATAGTATTAATAGAGATCATGAAATGATAGAAGAGGTGATATATTTATAGGGTCAAAGAAATAGAGATATAGAAAGATAATGCAATGCGCGAGTTTGGCCTCGAATTTTATTTCATGGAGAAGAAAAACAACAATCCTCAAGCATAATATTTCTTGACCGCATCGAGTTTACAGGTTTGGTTATATTAGCCCCATCCATACTAGCCAAAAGGAGTGCTCCCCCGAAAATACTTTTCTCACTACATAGGGACCTTCATAGTTAGGTGACCATTTGCTCTTGTTCTCTCTAGGCAACGTCGAGACTTTTCCGAGCACCGCATCTCCCTCACGGAATTCTCTTGGTCGAACTTTCTTGTTATAAGCATTGGCCATTCTTCTTTGATACATTCTTGCATGACAAATAGCGGCTAGCCTCTTTTCACCGATCAAGTTCAACTGTTCATATCCGATACGAGCCCATTCCGCTTCTTCCAACTCGTGTCTCCATGAGTATCTTGAGAGAAGGAATTTGAACCTCTAAAGGCATCACCGCCTCCATCCCATAAACTAATGAATATGGTGTAGCCCCCGTGGATGTTCTTACGGTTGTACGATATGCATATAAGGCATATGAGAGCATTTCATGCCAATCTCTATATGTGACCACCATTTTTTGCACAATCTTCTTAATATTCTTGTTTGCAGCCTTCCATCGCCCCGTTCATCTTGGGTCGGTAGGCCGTCGAGTTCGGATGCTTAATTTTCCATCGCGTGCATAACTCTATGATCATCCTCCCATTAAAATTCTGAACATTATTGGTGATGATAGTATTAGGTAAATCATATCGACAGATCAAACTCTTCTCAATAAACCGCCGGACTACTCTCCGAGTGACATGAGCATACGAAGCGCCTTCCACCCATTTGGTAAAATAATCGATTGCCACCAAGATGAATCGATGACCGTTACTTGCTTTGGGATTAATAGGCCCGATGACATCCAAGCCCCACATGACGAATGGCCAAGGTGATACCATGTTATTAAATGGAACTGGAGGAGCATTAATCCGATCTCCATAGACTTGACATTTATGGCATCTCGCGAACATACTCTATGCAATCCCTTTCCATTGTCAACCGAAGTATCCGCATCGTTGTATCCGACGAGTCATAGTGTGACCATTTGCATGAGTTGTACAAATTCCTTCATGAACCTCCTCAATTGCTTTCTTGGCCTCAACTCCACTCAAACACCGAAGTAATGTCCCATCAAAACTCCGCTTGTACAACACCTCACCATCTAAGTAAAAGTCCATAGCCAATTTTCTCGCAGCCTTCGATCTATCTTGCAAGCACCTAAGGGATACTCTTGATTCTTGATGAACATCCGGATATCATGGTACCATGGCTTACCATCCGTTTCTTCTTCAATAGCACAACAGATGAGTCGGTGAATTTCTGGTTTCAATACAAATAGGTTGTATTCCGTTCCCGGATCAAGTCGAGTCATTAAAGCTAGAATTGCCAACGCATCGACAAACCGATTTTTGTCTCTCCCCAAATGAGCAAACTCAATCTCATTGAACTCTTCGACTAGCTTAGTGAGATAAACCCGATAAGGTTTCAGCCTTCTCATCCTTGGTTTGCCATTCTCCTTTGACTTGACAGATTATTAGCATTGAATCACCATATACCTCAAGCTTGGAGATCCCTCTCTCTCGAGCCGTCTCTAGACCATGTATGCATGCTTCATACTCGCCTATATTATTAGTGCAATCAAATCGAGTCGGATGGCTATCGGCATCGCTTGCCACCTGGAGAAACCAAAACTCGTCCCTATGTCGTTGCCCGACACATTCACTCGCCCCATCAAAATACATAGTCCATTTCTCATCATCCGACTCGACCACTCCAACTTCGGATGCCATTATATCCTCATCGAGAAAGTCAAAGTTTAATGGTTCATAATCATCAATAGCATTATCTCGCCAAATGGTCCGCAATTGCACTCCCCTTTACCGATTTTCCGGTCATGTACACGATATCATATTCTCGCTAACAACACTTGCCATCTTGCAATTCCGCTTGATAAATATGGCTTCTCAAAGATATACTTAAGGGGATCTACTTTTGAGATCAGCCATGTGGTGTAGTATAACATATACTCGTCTAAGCCGTCGAGTACTCCATACTAAACCACAACACATCTTCTCCAAGTGTACTATATCGAGCTTCACAATCAGTAAATTTTTTACTCGTAAAGTAAATCGCTTGCTCCTTCCTTCTAGTGTCATCATACTAACCTAAAACACGACCTCATAGCAGACTCAGTAACCATCGGATATGAAATTAAAGGCCGACCGTGCATTGGTGGGACAAGAAGAGGAGGATTCCGTAGATACTACTTGATCTTGTCAAAGCTAATTGGCATGCATCATCCCAAGTTCTTGGATTTTTCTTTCTCAACGGACAAAAGATGGGTTCACATGTCACCGTGAGTTGAGATATGAATCGGGCTATATAATTCAATCGACCCAAAAAACTTCGGACTTCCTTCTCATTATGGGGTGGTGGCATTTCTTAGATGACTTTAGCTTTATCGGGATCCACTTCTATTCCTCTCGTTACTTACGACAAACCCTAGCAACTTTCCCGACTTGACCCCAAATGTATATTTGGCGTGGTTTAGCTTGAGCTCGGTATTTTCTCAATCGTTCAAAAAGTTTTTTCAATGTCCGAACATGATCTTCCTCAAGCTTCGTCTTGGCGATCATATCATCTACATACACTTCAATTTCTTTATGCATCATGTCATGAAAGAGGGTGACCATGGCCCGCCGATAAGTTGCCCCAAGCATTCTTCGGACCAAAGGGCATGACTTTGTAACGATAAGTTCCCCATGGTGTGATGAAAGTAGTCTTCTCCATATCCTCCTCTCGCCATTTTAATCCGATTATATCCGGAGAACCCGTCCATGAAGGAATACGTAGAGTTCTTTGCAGCATTATCTACCAACATGTCAATATGCGGCAAGGAAAAATCATCTTTAGGGCTAGCCTTGTTCAAGTTTCGAAAATCAACACACATTCTGATCTTTTCATTTTTCTTACCGACTACCACGATATTTGATACCCAAGTTGGATACTTAATCACCCGGAGAAACCCCGCCTCGAGCTCGCTTGATTACTTCTTCTTTGACTTTCATAAGGACATCCGGTCTTATTCTTCTCAACCTCTCGCTTCACTCGGTTTATGATCAAGTAATAATGGCACTTTATGTACCACTATACCGGTATCTAACCCGTGCATATCCTCATATGACCATGCAAACACATCCGTATATTCATACAACAAGGCAACCAGATTCTCTCTTTCTTCTTTCGAAATCATAGTCCCGATTTGCGGCTCTTTTTGTTCTCCTTGGTCCCTAATTTATCTTTTCTAGCTCCTCCCGATGAGGTTTTATTGATCGTTCGACAATTCTACTAGCTTGGTAAACTCATCCATATCTTCATTCTCAAATTCCTCTTCATCCATGGCAATTAAATTCTCCTCAAACTTAGGCCAAACATGTTCGATGCAATTATTTTAAAATTTTAGAAGGTATTCATTTTCTATATCCCCGAAAATAAAAAAAATGTAGAAATAAAAGGAATGGAAAGAAATGGGTACAATATTTGAGGAAAGTTCATGGTCTCATTAATATTATGAAATGAATGCTCCACATAAGTCTTTCTCAGCATCTTGAGCTAGGTAGCCGAGAGATTAAGATAAAAGAAAATAACAAGTAAATTACTTAATCATATAGGTAGGTAGAATCTCCTTCTCCTCCCAATTATGAAGCCCCTCGCCCGGTGCTCCTTCCTTGATCGGCAAGTCAATAGATGGTATATCCTCCAAGGCATTGTCGACTGGTAGCATCATTATTTGAGGAACGACCATCACTATCTTTGGATAAATAACATCTCCCTCAAGATGATTGATGGATAAATCCACCATTTTTACCCCCAAGCTTGCTATCTCTTGATTCTAGTTGATGACACAAGCGGGATAAGGGAACGTAGCTCGAATGTGAGGAATAAAGATACTCTCTTAATGGGCTCTCGACCTTCAATTCTAGCCAATCGTTTCTCTTTCTTCGCTCCATAATCCTCGGATAATCTTTCCTCGTAGGCTTAAAACCCGAGTCCAAAACGATGATCCGAGTTTACAACTTTCAATGAGCTCACCGCACCCAATATTCCTTCAAATAGCCCATGGTCCAAGGGGAACCCATACTTTATCAAACATTTTATCGCCATCTTTGTAGCATCGGAGACTTTCGGTTTTTTGAAAAAAGTATTCTCGGACACTAATTCCGCATTCACAATCTCAAAAGCATGAAGATTGCCATCTCTACTCCCTTCGACCTCGATGTAGGGTACGGACACATTTTTTAACAGGGGCAAAGCCTTTTCTCGCCATTACCGTGACCAATTTTCCATTAGCTATGTACTTTAATCGTTGATGTAGTGATGATGCCATAGCTCCGACTCGAGTGAATCCACGAGCCTCCCCAACAACATACCGTATGACGGTTGTATATCGATAACTTGCATAGTGACTTGGAATTGATTAGGTCCAATATCCAAGTTGATATCAATGTCCCTATTACCCGCCTTGGAGACCCGTCGTAAGTCGTAGCCATCATATTACTAGGACGCATATGGGATGCATCCATTGGTAATCGATCTAACATCATCCTAGGCGGAACATTCGGAGCGGATCCATTATCGATCAACCCTTAGCAATCACATGGTCTTTGCATTTAATCGTGATATGCAATGGCTTGTTATGTCCAAGCACTCTCGGGACCCGACTTCATCTTCGGAGAAGGATAAATAATTGGTAGCTTGGATTCTTCCTACCGGATGCTTTACATTATCCGAGGTAACATCTTGAGGAACATACCCCTCATTTAAAACCTTATGTAATGCTTTTCGATACGGTTCTAAGTTCATGATCGGTGATAGTAGAGAGATCTTGGCGAGTGTCTTCTTCGACTCGATCTACCACATTGTAATCACTCGTTCTTCATTACCCCGAGGAATTCGATGGCTTCTTCATCATCGATGGGTTTATTCACCTCTCCCGTCTTGCCGAGGTTGATTACTTCTTTCCCTTTCTCTCTTCTCAAATCTTCGGGGATATAACACCTACCACTTCGAGTGAGACCGATAATACCGGTATTCATTACTCGGATATACACGGCCTATCGCGACTGTAAGGCGGGGCCGGATGGTTTTTTGGTCGTGATAGGGTTATTCTCGGAGGCCCATTGTTGGTAGGTTGATACCTACATACCTCCGAATAATCTACTTCGATGGCAAGACCATTCCCACTATCGGTTCTTCTTGGACCCTCTCAAACTGCAAAGTTCGTAGAACTAACATAGTTTTCACTTCTTTATGAAACTCTTTGCAACTATCAATATCATACCCCTCCACTTGATGGTATCTACGGAATCGATCTTTGCAATCAACCATCCGGTTGCTCACGGGTCTTCTAAGACAATCGGCTTGCACAAGCATGGAATATAAATCATCTATGGATACTCTTACCTCATTTTCCTCCTTTTTCTTCGTCTCCTCTTCAAAAGTTATCATGCTTATGTCATTTCCTCTAGGAGCATGATTTGGTAATGGATTAGTATTGATGTTGGGCGTTGTTGAGTCATCAAAACTAATCCAGTTATGTTTGATAAGAATGCTCACCTTCTTCTTAAAAGCCCAACACTCCTCAATAGAGTGTCCAACGACACCACCGTGGTATTCACACTCGCTCATTTTCTTTATACCATGGGGGAAAAGGAGGTCGTATGGCTTCGCAGGAATGGAGACTATTTGTCCTATGTTGACTAATCTGTGGAATAGTTCTTTCAAAGAGATAGGAAGTGGTGGTAAGGGTTCATGATCCTCTCGATTATAGCGATTGTTATGAGAGAATTGATTTCTTGGTGTTTGGTTATAGTTTGGAGGACCGTGAGGTGGTCCGGCCGATCGAGGGATTGAGTTATTTTGGTAGGTAGTCATGGTGGGATTATATGGGTATGGTGGACTTGGTCGGTAATTTAGGTCGGGCCCAGGTGGTCTTGCTTGAGTGGCGGATGAGGTTACGACTATGTAAGGTGTTTGGTAAGGTATTTGAGGGTAGGACAATGGTTGTACTTGGTATTGGCTTGAAGGGGTATATTGTCTTGGGTTGTTCCACTCGGTTGTTGGGTTTATAAAGGGCACTTGGTGCACCTCTCCTTCTCTCCTCCTTATCCCCACATTTGTCTTCTTTTCTACCCCATTAGAAATCTTTCCAGCCTTGATTGCCAACTCGACTCTTTCAAGCAATGACTACTATATCGGTAAAGTTCGTCGACGCATTACTAATCGAGTATTCAAAATATAGTGCTTTGAATGTATTTGAGAAGATTGAAATCAACTCGGACTGCGGCAATGGTGGATGAATCCGAGCAGCCACCTCGCGCCACCTTTGCGCATACTCTTTTACTCGTCTCCTTAGCCCCCTTTTCCATTCCTTATAGATCCGAACGATTCGGAGCGACCTCCATGTTGAACTTATATCGCTTGAGGAAGGCATCGGCTAAATCTTTCCACTTCCCGATCTTTGAACCTTCCAACCTCATGTACCGAGCTTAGGGTTGAGCCACCCAAGCTCTCATGAAAAAAATGGATCACGAACTTTTCATCATGGACCACTTCGACCATCTTGCTACAATAGACCCTCAAATGGGTCATGGGACACTCGGATTCTCGTGTATTTAGGGAAATTTGGCACTTTAAACTTCCTTGGGATTACTACATCCGGCACCAAACACATCTCGAAGCCCCGATAGGATCATAGGGGTCTTCACCCTCCACTACTCTTAAGCGTTCTTCGAGGGCCATCAATCTGTCCATGCTCGGTCCTTCGGCCTATCTTATGACCATAAGTTGCCTCTTCTATAGGATCCACGGTAGCCATTGGTGGAACTCGAGGGTCCATCGGATAGGCATATGCTTCAGTTGGATGTGAGGCTTCGGCATGGAAGGTCGTCCGAGGGGTCGTTGGTTCGGATTGATTGCGTAATAGAACGTCGTGTGGCATTTCAAGTCGTTCTCGTCCCACATTCAAGCTACTTCCCCTTATTTCCTGAAACAAAGCCTTCATTTGAGCCATCTCTTCTCTCAATGACTCAAACTCTTGTTGTCAATTTCTTCTCGTCGCGCTCTCTCCTCGTTCTCCATTTGACGAGTCCTTAATCCGGTGTTGTGGACGCGCGGAGGGGATTGAGTGGAGCGGCCTATGTTTAGTTCCCGAGTAGGTGATAATATATACAATATAAGATGCAAATGCATGATGTGAACTAGGTTAGATACCTTTCTTTATTTGTCACACATTAAATCATGACGAGCTCTTGTCAAGGACGGGCCGCATCAAGCTAGTACTCGTTGAGGGTGGTGATTACCCCACGGATACTTGGGCAATTAGGGAGATATATATGCCCCCAACTTCAATCATGACATGTTCATACATGAGATAAGCCTTTGATTGCAACACCGAGACTTGGAACTGTTTGCCTTGAAAACACATCCATGCTAAACTCATACTTTATTAAAAAACAACGATTCTTATTACAATTTGAAAAATTGAAATTTCAAACTTTGGCACATTCTAAATGTGACTTTAAAGGAAATTACAATAAAGAAAAGGAACTTAGTACATATGAAACCCTATTCTAAGTTTGGCCACGACCCCAAGCCTTCATAGGAGACCATGCCATTGATGAGCCTTTGGAGTTTCTCATAGAAAAGCCGAACTTGTTCATCTCTTGGACGTATACCATCAACTAAGAGCCCTATGGTGTTTTGCATCCCCAAAGCATAGTCCTTGGCATTCGAGCTTGTAAATGGTACTTCATGGTCCTACTCCCCCACTCGACTCGCTTCTTTCCTCAAAGCATCTATCTCTTTTGTCATTGCTCGTCTTACCGCGAGGTGTTCTTCTCTAGATCCGACAAGTCGATCCCGATTGACCCTATCCTTTCCTTTTAATTCTTCCATACGAGTATTCAAATTACGTATTATGTCCGATTGATTTACAAGTCTGTTCTCGTGTGGTATCTTTGAATTCCTCGAGGCCGTCTTTCTCATCTCTAAACCTATCAACAACTCCTTTTGTCAATTGGAGTTGGCTACGAAGCTTCTTATTTTCTTCCTTCGGAGCTTTCATCATATCATCTTTGATGTTTAGAATTTCCTCTAACTTCCTCTTCTTTTGAGTTAGTTCAACCACTTGAGCATTTAGGCCCTCATTGAGCATCTCATGTTGGGCATTAACTTCTTGGCGAACATCCTCCATTGTCTCATTAATCAATCGAGATGGGCCTTCAAATGGTGTACACGATATCCTTTCCCTCTAGCGCTTTGCCATTTTGGATATCCGGGTGAGGTCCTTCCATCCACTCTTCCTTCTGGGGTGACTATCCCTCTATTTCTCCAAGCAACCTTAGCTTTCTCTAACAAATTCTTAGAAACCCTCAAGTCTTCGTAAAACTCGTTTAGATCGATCATTCTTGGGATGAACTGCTCGAACCCTAATTGCCTTAGAAACATATTTGGACAATAACTGCCGCAACGACCGAGCTCCAATTAATGGCACCCAAGCAAAGTTGCCACAAAAGGTCGTGTAGCTCCGAAAAAAGCATACCGTGCTCTTCAATGAAATTCGACTTCTCTAAACTAAAGAATAACTTGGCCCACATTGTCTTGCCCAACTCATTGAGGGCGTGACAAGCAAAATTTTCTAACTTAGAATGCGAGATGCCATGGGGTACGAAAAATGCCGGAGGCTTCACCGGTTACTACATGGCTTACAGTCCATACAAACAACGACTAGACACAACACCTCAAATGTCCACCTCCTTTATTTCGACGAAGTTTAATGAGGAGAGTGTTTTTGCAAGAATTGCTGCAGCGGGGTTAACTTTGAGAGACACCACACTCATAAACACATTGACGACCTCCACGTCGATCATGCCTTCGGTCGATGGCAACAAAACTAGCCCATATCTTGCTAATGCCAAAATTTGAAGTCTAAATCGGTTATCAAGATCTTGCAAGTGCTTCATGAACTCGCTTGGAGAATGTCCCAAAACCAACCTTGAGTTTTACCCCTCGTGGTTAGTCGATTCTTGGCCAAGGTGGTATTGATTCCGATCAACCATGCAAAATTTGATGGACCATGATCGGGCGAACTGTAGAAATAGATAGCTTTTGTTTCGGAAATGCTTAGCGAGCCTCATATTCCTCGAGTGTAGGTGACGGGTCTACACTTCCAAAAGTGAAACAACGATAATCCGGGTCCCAATGTTCTATCATAGCTTGGAAGCATGCGGTCCGAGCCTTGATCTTGATCGGATAAGCTATGTCCCCATATGCTTTTTGGAAATCGATTTGTCTCTAGGAGTGAGCATTTCCCAACAACCGAGAAGTGGACTAGTGTTGACCATCTTGTCGGCCAATTTGACCCTTTTTGGTAGCTTCGACATGAAATTCGGGGGCGGACAATCTCCTTCATCACTTTGGGCCCGCTCGGATCCGACCCTAAAATCCTCAACCTCATTTCCGATTTCTTCGTCATGATTTAATATGAAGGATAACTCGCAAAACCAAGGGTTAGTATCGACATCATTTGATATTGATTCGTGTCTTAATTGGGTCGATCCTAATAGACAAGATCTAGCTTTTCTATGATTGGGTACAAAGCTTGACTAGTCCTAAAATTTTTTTTCAAGTTTATGGATCGCCTAAATTACCAATGGGGTAATCAAGCCTCCGACCTTATACAACGAAGGTAAGGGAACTTTATTCCACCATTTCCAATGCATAGGGTGAGTTTCGAGTCCAAACGATAGTCCGGAAGAGCATCGGTAGACTTTCGTCATACTCGCCTCCAAATCCCTCTATCTAATTCCTATTAGGGTTGAGCTCGGGTCCGAGCTTTTATAGGTTTCCTTCGTGGTGTGCGCAACAATTTACGGAAAAATACACCACCCGAGTTCAAACAAAACATAAAATAAAATAAACGTGCAATACTAAAATAAATTACAAAAAATAAAATATGTACAAAAAATAAAATAAAATTCAGAAAATAAAACGAGACAAAAATAAACATAGGAGATAGATTAAAAAAGCTAATCCTATGGCCTAACTCTTGTCCCCGGTGGAGTCGCCATTCCGTCGTTACTCGACGTCGGACAGGACTCCCGGACATAGTAAGGATTGACGGACCGAGAGCTCTTTTTTTATTATTTAAATGTAAGTATATAAATCAAAAGTGAAACTAGTCGGAGAACCGAGCAAGAGTAACATATACGGGATTTACAAAAATTAGGAACGAGCTCCCAAGAAACCGAACCAAAGCTATATCTAGATGGTTGCTCAAGGAATCTATCTAGCAAAGATTCCAAGAAAAACCAAATAGGAAACAAGTAGAAGCTACCCGGAACCATTTGCAAAAAGCTCCATAGCATACGAAACATTGCTTGAAAAAGCATTGTCGTTACCCAACATCGGACGGGACTCCAAAAATTAAAATTGCTATACATGATTGATATTTATAAGTTTATTTACGAGCTTTGGAGTCGCCACCTAGTATTAAGGAACTAGGAACCTAAAAATAACACTCGGTCTAGAGATTCTATGGTAAGCGAGTTGGTTACACCTTTAGGAAGATAATTATTCACCCTAAAAGTGCCCTTTCCAAAGAAAGGTACCACATTTTGTTTTAGTCCTAAATTTATCTCCTATATTGTTTATCTATGCCAATTTATTTTCTAGATCTTAAACGAAAAGTATTATCTTAACAAAATGTATTTTTTGTGTTGAGTGTGGCATCGTATTAAACCAATCGTTGGTCCCCTTCCTTGGGTGACACGTCGATTCAAACATCGGATCTACTAGAAACCTTGACACAACCGGTGTGTCGAAGGATGTCTTGATTAAAAGGTGATTTTTTTGTGGCGTCGCCCCTATCAAATAGGAGGCTTCGCCAAAAGTTTTGTGTGACGTCGGTCCCTATCGGGTAGGAGACTTCATCAAATATATATATATAATTTTCTAGCAATACATATTAAAAAAAAATTGAAATAAAAATTCTAAATTAATAAAGAAAACTACAATAAAATAGACGAGTAAAAAAAATACAAAAAAAAAAGAGTAAAAGTGGTAGATTAATACTTTAGGTATATGATTTTTTTTTTACTTTTCTTGTCATTTATTATTATTTACTCGCTTATATAGGATGATTTATTTATTTTATTTTGTTCATTTAAATTATTATTATTATTATTTGCTTGTTTATTTTATTTTCTTGTAGTTTTCTTTATTAATTTAGAATTTTTATTTCAATTCTTTTTTTCTTCTTTTCTTTAATATGTATTACTAGAAAATTATATATATATTTTTGACGAAGTCTCCTACCCGATAGGGACCGACGTCACAAAAAAAATGCAAAAATTTTTTTTTGGCGAAGCCTCCTATTTGATAGGGGCGATGTCATAAAAAAATCACCTTTTAATCAAGACATCCTCCGACACACCGGTTGTGTCAAGGCTATAAGTGGATCCGATGTTTGAACCGATGTGTCGCCCGAAGAAGGGGACCGACGATCGCTTCAATACGATGCCACGCTCAAAACTAAAAATCAAATTTTGCTAAAATAATTGTTTAAAAATTAGAAAATAAATTGGCATAAATGAACATTGTAGGAGATAAATTTAGGACTATAACAAGATGTGGTACCTTTCTTCGAAAGGGCACTTTTAGGGTGAATAATTATCTTCCTAAAAGTGTAACCAACCGCTTACCATAGAATCTCTAGACCGAGTGTTATTTTTAGGTCCCTTGTTCCTTAATACTAGGTGGCGACTCCAAAGCTCTCTAAATAAACTTGTAAATATCAATCATGTATAGCAATTTTAATTTTTGGAGTCCCGTCCGATGTTGGGTAACGACAATGCTTTTTTAGCAATGTTTCGTATGCTATGGAGCTTTTTACAAATGGTTCCGGGTAGCTTCTACTTGTTTCCTATTTGGTTTTTCTTGGAATCTCTGTTAGATAGATTCCTTGAGCAACCATCTAGATATAGCTTTGGTTCGGTATCTTGGGAGCTCGTTCCTAATTTTTGTAAATCTCGTATATGTTACTCTTGCCGGTTCTCCAGCTAGTTTCACTTTTGATTTATATACTTACATTTAAATAATAAAAAAAAGAGCTCTCGATCCGTCAATCCTTACTATGTCCGGACCCGGTAAGTTTCCCGTGTTGAGTCAAATTAAGCCACGGGCTCCACTCGCTGGTGATGCCCTTCCGTTAATTCCTTTAAGTTTCAGCCTTGCGACCATACTCCCCCAGAACCCAAAAACTTTGATTTCTCATAAGGTGCTGGTGGAGTCCTAGAAGCAACATCCGCCAATCCCCGGTCGACATTGTTTATGGTTGAGACTAGGACGGTATCCGATCGTCTTCGAGCCCCCAACTTTCATTCTTGATTAATGAAAGCATCATTGGCAAATGCTTTCGCAGTTGTTCATCTTTCATAAATCCAAGAATTTCACCTCTAACTATGAAATACGAATGCCCTCGACTCGTCCTTGTTAATCATTACTCCGATCCCGAAGGCCAACACAATAGGATCAAAATCCTATGATGTTATCCCATGCTAATGTATTCGGAGCGTAGGCTTGCTTTGAGCTCTCTAATTTCTTCAAAGTAACAGACACGGAGGCACAACTCGGCCGATTAAGGCCGGGAGCACATCACCGGTAAAAGGGACGAGGTGATCGGTGCACACCCGAGGTGGACCGACCGACCCAACCCAAAGTCCAACTATGAGCTTTTTAACTACAACAACTTAAATATATGCTATTGGAGCTAGAATTACCACGGATGTCGGCACCCGACTTGCCCTCTAATGGATCCTCATTAAGGGATTTAGATTATACTCATTCCAATTACCGGACTCGAAGAGCTCGGTATTGTTATTTATTGTCACTACCTCCCTATGTCGGGATTGGGTAATTTGCGTGCCTACGACCTTCCTCGGATGTGGTAGCCATTTATCGAGCTCCCTCTCCGAAATCGAATCCTAATTCTCCGTCACCCATCATCACCATGGTAGGCCTTTATCCTACCATCAAAAGTTGATAGGGCAAAAATTTGAATGATGCATCGCAAATACGATGGCCGTGTGATCCGTTGAGTTATCATGAATCATCGGAGCAACGAGCGAGCCCGTGTCGACCTTTTATCTAATAAATGCATCCCTTCTAGAAGTCGGGGTTTGTTGCATGTATTAGCTCTAGAATTACTACAATTATCCGAGTAGCAAATACCATCAAACAAACTATAACTGATTTAATGAGCCATTCGCGGTTTCATAGTTTGAATTAGTTCATACTTACACATGCATGGCTTAATCTTTGAGACAAGCATGACTACTAGCGGGATCAACCGGGTAGCATTCCTTTGCGACACCACAACCCGAACAATCCCCAACGTCAAAGAGACGAGGGGATAAGGCAGACGCGAGAGGTCATTCTTATCGAGCAAAGATCACTCGATTGGGGCTATTGCAAGGCTGGAGAACCCCGCACGAGCAATAAATTCCGCATCCGAAAGCACGAGCGATCGCGAGTGGGCCAATTCCATGGAAGTTTGCTCGACCGGAGCACAAGCGCCGTAGCAAAGATCCACCATGCAAACTTAGAGGAGGCACAAAGTATAGAGGGACGAGTGTCAAATTCTAATTCCACCACAAAGGGTACACGACATAGGAACCCCTCATCACCGTAGAGGTCCTACGTGCTCTTGGCCAAATATGACGAGGGACCGCGAGCCAACGGTTCGGTGCAACGAGTGCAGAGCCCGCCAACATAGACGGCTCGACGACCGCTCATGCGCCACCGCATACACATGACATCGATCCCGAAGAGCGAACCACGGCCCAAAAGAGCAAAATGGAAACACTCGAAGCAAGATCATAGCCTGCTCCACCGGATGTGAAAGATTTCAAAGGGCTAGTCTATAAAGTTGGAAGGGACGAGATGGAGACATTCGATAAAAGGGACATCCGCCATGGCTAGGATGCCGAAGCCCAAGCCTTGGCCATCGGGATACGATCACGACACGAGCCAAAGGATTGCACGGGAGATCGCATGCGTCAAAACCAGCACAATAACTTAATGCCATGTAAGCGCTTGCGTTAAGCTCTCATTGGAATCCCCAAGCCCGTCGCTACGTCCCGGTTAGTTGGCATCGGACTAGACACCCGCATGCCCACCTTTTCCACTCCGTTCGAAACGTCGATGCCCGGGCCTTGGGCCGTCGGGCTACAATCACAACGAAGGCCTTGGGCATTGCATAGAGAGCGCATGCGTCGGCACAAGCACAACAACTCAATGACATGGAAGCGCTAGCATAAAGCTCTTGTTGGAATCCCCAAGCCAATCGCTACGTCCCAACAACATCGGCTCAAAACGCCAATGCGTAGGCCTTAGCCGTGAGGATACGATTGCAACGAAGGCCTTGGGGATTGCACGAGAGCGCATGCATTGGCGCAAGCATAGCTACTCAATGCCATGCAAGTGCTAGCCTAAAGCTCTCGTTGGAATCCCCAAGCCTATCACTACGTCATGACCGGCATCGGAGTGACCACCGCACACCGACCTTTGACACTCGACGCGAAATGTCGATGCCCAAGCCTTGGCTATCGGGGAACGATCGTAACTAAGGGTGAGGGATTGTAGGGAGAGCGCACGTTTCGACACAAGCATAGCAATGTAATGTTATGCAAGCACTAGCGTAAAGCTCTCCTTGGAATCCTTAAGCCCATCGCTACGTCCGAATAGGGCATCGGATTGGCCACCTGTGCACACACGCATTTACCACTAGGCTCGAGAATCCGATGGCCGGGCCTCGGCTATGGAGATATCATCATGATAGAGGCTCAAGGATTCCGCGGGGAGCCCATGCATCGATACAAGCAAAACAACATAATGCCCCGCAAGCGCTTGCATAAATGTCGCATTGGAATTCCCAAGCCCGACGCAACATCTTAGCGACTTCAACCTAGCTACCTTCTTAACTTGCCATTGTAACAACAAAAACAAACCACGTGCTTGTCGAAAGCAAATAAAATACCCATAGCCGCTGGCCCACCAGTTGGCAAAAGCACGAGCTAAAAAAACCCATGAAAAGGTCGCATAGAAAAAATTCGAGGGTCATCGGAGGTGGTCACCGACGAACGGAAACATTCATCGGCACGGTACATGAGTAACCCCACTAAGAACGAGAGCCAAGACACCACCCATAATGCTCTTGCACTAGGACCCATGGTCGGCGCCCATGGGCGAGCGAGCGACTACCCCTTATAGAGCAATATGTAGAATTTCAACTCGGCAAGTGTAGACACTACTAGGTCCCACCTGTCACCCCCTCTAAAAAATTCAATTTTTTGAATTTTGAGTTGAACTTTTGTACCCAAGTTTGGAAAAATCCAATCTATTTTTTGGAAACTTTTCGGAATTTTTTAAGGATGCGAAGTAAGCTTTTTATTTTTTGAACATTAAAAATGCAAAAAATTTGAAAAAAAGAAAATAAGTTAGAACGATCCAAAAAATGTGAGGGAGCACAATAATAACATTTTAGAATTATTGAGAAGGTTTTTGTTTGAAAGGGATGAATTTTCAAGCTGGAAAGCAAAAATTTGACGAAACCGATCCCGGCAACCACCACATCCACCGGCGAAGCTACTCCTAACCTTTTTTAGCGCACTAGGATAGCCAACGAGCGTAGGAGTCCTGCGAGCCGGCGTTCCCATCGTGCTCGGGAGGCCGCAAGTGGGAGTGCATGGGGCTTGCGAGCCGGCCCACGGGGGCAAGCGAGCGGGCGCGCGGGGGCATGCGAGCCGGCCTCTAGGGGTTTGCGAGCCATCCCACGGGGGCATGCGAACGGGCACGTAGGGAATCTACAAGGTAGCTCGCAGGTAGGCATGCGAGCTAGCCCGCATTGGGCATGCGTGCCGGCCCGCGGGGGTCTACGAGCGGACGTGCGGGGGTCTACGAGCCGGCTCGCGGAGGGCATGCGAGCCGACGCACGGAGGTTCCGCGAGGCGGCCCGCGATAGGCATGTGAGCCACCTCGCGGGGGTGTGCGAGCCGGCCCGCCGATGGGCATGTGAGCGAGCGGTAGCGAGGCAACGGGGGTCCGCAAGCTAGCCCGTAGGGGCTTGCAAGCGAGGGTAAACGAGGCGAGCAGGGGTCCGCAAGCCGGCCCACGGGGGCATGCGTGCTAGTCCGCGGGGGTCCGTGAGGTAGCCCACGGCGGGCAAGTGAGCCGACTGCGGGGGCATGCAGGCGGCGCACGGGGAATCCGCGAGGCGGCCCACGGTAGGCATATGAGCCATCATGCGGGGGTCTTCGAGTCAACCCGCAGGGGGCATACGAGCGGATACGAGCGAGAAAGCGGGGGTTTGCGAGCCGGCCCACGGGGGTTTACGAGCCGGCCCACGGGGGCATGCGAGCGGGCACAAGCGAGGGAGTAGGGGTCCGCGAGCCATCCCGCCGGGGGCATGGGAGTGGACGCGCGGGTGGTCCGCAAGCCGGCCTGCGGGGGCCTGCGAGTGGGCGTAAGCAAGGCGGCAGGGGATCCGCGAGCCGGTCCACGGGGGTCATGCGAGCCGGCACGCGGGGGTCTATGATCCGGCTCGCAAGTTGCATGCGAGCCGGCCCGCGATGGGGTCCGTGAGCTAGCTCGCAAGGGGTCTACGAGCCGGCCCACGGGGAGCATGCGTGCCAACCCGCGGGGGTCCGCGAGCTTCCATGCCCAACGTCCACGAGGGACCGCGAGCGAGCGTGCATGGGGCTTGCGAGCGGGTGCGTATGAGACCCGCGAGCCGGCCTACGGGGGTATTGGGAGCGAGGCGGCGGAGGGCTCGCAAGCGTCCGCGCCTTGCACTGCGCTCAGGGCCGGCAAGAGCACACGACCAATGGGACCGCATTGCCTAGTTTCACTACTAGCCTACCCCTCTTGGCTCTCAGTGCCCAAACTCATTTTTTGAGTGTGGCATGATATACCGCAGTCCGCGGCCCTCGGCCCACGGCCCTAAGGCCCAAAGCCCCGAGCCCCGAGGCCACTAGGCCCCGGGAGCGAGCATGGGTGCAAGCGGGCGCACGTGTTTTTTTTTAACGAATTGTTGGCTTCCCTATAGAGAAATATCCGGAATTTCGCTACGGCGAGGGTAGACACTACTAGGTCCTAGGTGTCACCCCCACTCTAAAAAATTCAATATTTTTTATTTTGAGTTGATAGTTTGTACACATGACGGGAAAAATCGAATCTATTTTCTAATTTTTTTTTAGAATTTTCCAACATAGGGAATTATACTTTTCTATTTTTTGATCTTTAAAATTGCAAAAAAATCAAAAAACGAAAAGTGGGAACGATGCCAAAGTTTTGGCGAGCCCAATAATCGTGTTTTTGATTTATTGGGACGGTTTTCGGGTGAAAGGTCCGAGTTTTTCATTCCGGAATACGCAATTTTGTGTAACTCGGGCCACTGCGGCCGGTCCCGGCTCCACGGCGGCAGTTGCGCGTCACCTCCTTTAGCGCGACTGGCCCATTCAACGTGCGCACGGCCATGCGCCCGGTGTCCGCGGGGGCCTACGAGCTCGTGCTCCTAGCATTTATAGGGGCTCGCGAGCGGCCGTACGCCCGGCTCGAGCGGGGCGCCCGCTAGCCGGTGTGTGTCCGGCTTGTGTAGGAGGCTTGCGAGCGAGGTCACCAAGCATCCGGCGGAGGGCCTGCGAGAGGGCGCACGCCTACGAGTGAGCACGCCCGGCCGGTGCTACGTGCCCGCCAATGTACGCTCGGCATCTCCTCGTCGCCCGGCTTTCGCACCGCCTACCCTCCTTTGGCTCCGAGTGCCTAAAATTGTTTTGCGAATGGGACAATATACAACGCGAGCATGCGCTAGCGCACACGTGGGGTATTTGAAAGGGACGGAGCGCCTTCCCTATAAAGCGATATGTAACTTTTCAACTCTAGCGAGAGGTAGATACAACAATGTCCCGGCAGTCTCCCCCACTCTAAGAATTTCAATTCTTCGTATTTTGAGCTGAAATTTCGATCACATGTTTGAAAAAATACAATTCATTTTCTCAAAAACTTTCAAAATTTTATGAGGTCTTGGGGAATGCTTTTTCATTTTTTTAGGTCTATTAAAATGCAAAAAATCGAGAAAAATAGAAAATAACCCGGAACGTTGCGCTTTTTTTGGGGACGACAATAAAATTATTATGGAATTATCGAATGCTTTTTGTCCGAGAGAGATAAAATTTCTTGTCGGACTGCGGAATGTCGAGTCTCTTGCATCCCGTGGCAAGCCCTCGTCGCTCGACCTCCCGTGGTGCACAAGGCCCGCCAACACTCCCGCGCCCGTGCACCTGCCGTCGGTCGCCATGGCACGCCCTTGGCTCACGCGACCGGTCCGGCCGCAGGCCGGCCTTCTCCTGGGTAGTTGGCCCGTGGCCGAAGCCTCCCGAGCTCGCCCCTCATCTTTCGGCGCTATAAACATTTATTTCCAAAGGTCTCGAACGGGTCGTATCCCTTAGGCCATGGAAATGCCCCTAGCACTCGAGAAGTTTTGTGTCCTTTCCTTACTCTTGGGACTTGCCCCCGGGTACTTCGGTCGCGGAATCACTCCGATCCAAGGTGAAACGAATCCCGGAGTTTCGCGAGCGCGGGACGCGTCTCTCCGGAGACTCGGTATCCAAAACACCCCTGGAACTTGAACACGGGGAAAGCATCGTGGGTGCGTTTTTATTTCCTGAAAAATACTAATTGAAGTGGAGGGTTTCTTCAAAAAGCATTCTCATTGATTTGATTTTTTCACAAGTGTATATGGGTCGGCGTCCCCCCTCTTGACAAGTCTCGTGATAGATATGATAGACATATAAATGAAGAACTTAAGTAATAAAAACAAGGAAAATGCCTTTCAAAAATTGGAATGATTATAATACTCCGACGACTAATGCCTTTTTAGTCTATTGCTCGTTCCTTGTGCGTTTTCCCGAGCCCGCCAAACATGTCCCAACCTCTACGCCCCTCGAAGGGAGGTGGGACATGGGGGGACGAATTGGAGTGACATAGGGCTGAATCTCGGTGAATCATGGCAGCAAGGGCACTCGCCACTTACAATACCCCATCGCACATTTAAGTCATCTACAAAGGATTCTACTTGTCACTCGATGCAAATTGTACTTCAAGGCGGCCCATGTAGCTCCTTCACCACGAGGGCTTTGGCCAACGAGTATGTGCCTCCGGGGCCACTAGGCCCCTACCGTAGTTTAGCAATCAAACGACGAGCACACGCATCACGTCTAGCTCGAATTCGACTTAGAGGTGTTCGGTCATAATCCAACGCATGATAGCTTCGTGCCACTAGCTTTTCAACCAAGCGCAATGACCAATTATGCGAATCAACGGTTCCTCTCGTACTAGGTTGGATTACTATTATGACGAGTCTAAACCTAGCTCACGTTCCCTATTAGTGGGTGAACAATCCAACACTTGGTGAATTCTGCTTCACAATGATAGGAAGAGCCGATATCGAAGGATCAAAAAGCAACGTCGCTATGAACGCTTGGCTACCACAAGCTAGTTATCCCTGTGGTAACTTTTCGACACCTCTAGCTTCAAATTCCGAAGGTCTAAAGGATCGATAGGCCATGCTTTCATGGTTCGTATTCATACTGGAAATCAGAATCAAACGAGCTTTTACCCTTTTGTTCCACACGAGATTTCTGTTCTCGTTGAGCTCATCTTAGGACACCTGCGTTATCTTTTAACAGATGTGCCGCCCCAACCAAACTCCCCACCGACAATGTCTTCCACCCGGATCGGCCAGCCGAAGCGGCCTTGGGTCCAAAGAGGGGCTGCGCCCCGCCTCCGATTCACGGAATAAGTAAAATAACGTTGAAAGTAGTGGTATTTCACCTTCTCCGAAGCTCCCACTTACCCTACGCCTCTCAAGTCATTTCACAAAGTCGGACTAGAGTCAAGCTCAACAGGGTCTTCTTTCCCCACTGATTCCACCAAGCCCGTTCCTTTGGCCGTGGTTTCGCTGGATAGTAGACGGGGACAATGGGAATATCGTTAATCCATTCATGTGCATCACTAATTAGATGACGAGGCATTTGGCTACGTTAAGAGAGTCATAGTTGCTCCCGCCGTTTACCCGTGCTTGGTTGAATTTCTTCACTTTGACATTCAAATCACTGGGTAGAAATCACATTGCGTGAGCATCCGCAAGGACCATCGCAATGCTTTGTTTTAATTAAATAGTCGGATTCCCCTTGTTCGTACCGGTTCCGAGTTGATCGTTTGACACCCGAGAAGGGCCCCGAAGGGGCCGTTCCCATTCCGTCCCTAGGTCGGCATGCGACGGCCCGCTCTCACCATGAGAGCGGCTCGAGTAGTCCATCGATAGCCGATGGGTTCGGGACTAGGACCCTTTTACGGCTCGAGTAGTCCGACCAACCAAGACATGCTCGCTCTCTCCTTTTACCGATGATGAGATTAAGGAGGCGGTTTTTGGTATTGATAGCACTAAGGCTCCGGGGCCGGATGGGTTCTCCTCACTTTTCTATAAAACGGCTTAAGGCATTGTCATAGCCTTGGTTCCCAAATCAGCCTATGATACCTCTTTGACTCGATTTTTGACCTATTTCTTGCTATAACGTCATCTACAAAGTTATCTCCAAGCTTTTTTCCTCCCGCATTGCTAGGGCTTTGAATGGCATAGTCGGTCCCATGCGGAATGGTTTCCTCGAGGGATGGAAAATGTCAAATAATATTCACCTTGTGCGGGAACTCCTCCGGTTTTATGGTAGGAAGCGTGCATCTCCACGGTGTTTGGTTAAAGTGGATTTTTCCAAGGCCTTTAATTCGGTTCGGTGGTATTTTCCGAGAGTTGTACTCATTCGGCTTGGGTTTCGCCTCTCTTTGTGACATGGGTTATGGCTTGTGTTAGGTCTACTTCCTTCTCGATCGCCGTTAACGGAAGGCTCTTTGGCTTCTTTCGCGGGGCGAGTGGGCTTAGACAAGGTGACCCTCTCTCACCATATCTTTTCATTATTTTTATGGAATATTTCTCTCGTATGCTTGGGATTGCTATCGCCCGTGAGGGATTCAATTTCCACTCGAAATGTGAGGCTCAACGTATAAGCCATATTGCCTTTGATGATAATGTTCTACTTGTATGTCGTGGAAATAGACGAGTCATTTCAATGTTTACTTTGCCGACTCGAATGACTTTGGCGGGGTATCAAGGCTAGCTACTAATGCTTGCAAAGTCCTCTATCTATTTTGGGGGCGTTAGTAACGGTGTGAAAGCGACCATTGTTCAAGTTTTGGGTTTCGGGGAAGGCACTTTTCCCTTTACATATTTAGGAGTCCCTCTTAGCTCACATAGGCTATTGTCCGGTTAGTTCTCTCCACTTCTTCGAAGCTTGAGGGTGCAATTCGGGGAGGGATGGGGAAGCACCTCTCTTTTGCTTGGTAGGTTAGAGCTCTTTCGTCTATTTTGATCGGCATGATTCGGTTTTGGATATCTATCTTTCCCTCCCCTCTTCGATTATCTCTAGCATTATTAGCACCTACGGGAATTTCCTTTGGTCGAGAGATGCTAAAAAATTCGATACCGCCCTTGTTTCTTGGAAGCACCTCTGTCGGCCTAAGGAGGAGGGTGGTTTGGGGCTCTTTGATATCCCATCTCGCAATGCCTCTTTCATTGCTAAGCGGCTTTAGGATATCCATCTCAAGTCATATCCGGTTTGGATTCGGTGGGTACACAACTATTACCTTCGAGCATCATTCGGTGTGGGAGACTCAAGCACATAAGCAAGCTTCTCTGTTGTGGAAATCCATCTCAAGTCGGATCCGGTTTGGATTCGGTGGGTACACCACTATTACCTTCGAGCATCATTCGGTGTGGGAGACTCGAAGCACATAAGCAAGCTTCTCCGTTATGGAAATCCATCACCTGCTCCGAAAAATCGATTGGTTTAGCGGAATGGGGATAGTGTGCGGGTTATTGATTTGATGCAAAGTTGGCAAGCCGGGGATGGGAAATTCACTCGGTATGCTTATGAGCACTTCGAGCCGAAAGGGGATTAAGTATAATGGGTTCATGTGGTGTGGGAACTATGGTCCTTGCCTCGGCATACTTTTATACTACGGTTGGCTATTAGGGGCAAGTCGCCAACCCATGATCGGCTACACTATATTTCGGAGGACTCCTTGTGTTCCCTATGCCACCAAGCTATCGAATCCCACAATCATCTTTTTTTTCTTGTAGTTGGTCGGGTTCTCTATGGGCTTGGATTAAACAATGGTTGCACTTGACTAGAGGCATGTCTACTCTTCGGAGTGCTATTAGAGGATTATCTACTCGGAAAAACTTGGTTTCCGGGATGCACGGGGTTGCCTTAAGCATTACTCGTTTACCTAATTTGGGGAGAGAGGAATAGGTGGATTTTTGAGGCTACCTATCGGTCAGTGGCCACAATTTCGAAGGTTCCAAATACTTTTCTTCATGATTTTCTATTACCACCATAAGGATCCTACTCTCCCGGATACTAGTTAGGCCTCCCTCACTCGGTGGCTCTCTTTTAGGGCTTGGTTGGTTGCGGTATGTGGTTCCTAGCTTGGTTTGGAGTTCCCTGCAGTCGTCATATCGGAGTCCCCGCCTTGTCCTTGCTTGGCTATTTGGGAGCCGCTACGCCAGCCTCACTCGGATTCCAGTTCTATTTGACCTTGGATGTTCGTTGCTCCCTCCGGCTTTTGTGTTCTTTTCTTCATGTATAACTGGTTTCGTAAATGTATATTTGTCTTCTTTAGCCTTTCGACTAATATTTTGTATGCTCGTTTAGCCTCCGTATATGGTTCCAGTTAGCTAGATCGAGTCTTAGAGGGGTTTTTCTTGGAATCTCTAGCTATTTTGCTTTGTTTTGGGAGCTCGTTCCCTTTGTTTTGTAAATCCTATTTATGCTACTCCCGCTGGTCCTCTAGCTCGGTTTCTCTTTGTTTTATATACTAACATTTAAATAAAAAAAGAAAAAGAAAGAGCTCTCGGTAGTGCTCTCAATAGCAAAGCCTAGAGTGAGAAAGAAGAGAAAGACGATCTCCTCCTTCCATGGAGCTCTTTTGCTCCGGATCTACCTTGTTTCCTTTTAGAAAGCTTTAATTTGACTTGCTTCCATTTTCCATGGTATAATTTCTTATTCTTATTCCATTTTCTTTGTCCCTCTCTCGTTTAAATTATCGAAAAATTTTCTCCGCCCACTACTTTTCTCTCTCCCCGACACTCGGTTTCTTTTCTCTAATGGTAAAGAAGAAACGTAAATCCATAGCCTCAACTCCTAAAGATGCTATACGGCAAAATTCCGACTACCCTATCATTGCCCTAGAAGCCCCGACCTCATCAGTCCATCCTCTAAAGGAATCCACTCCCCTCTCTCCCCAATCGCCCAAAACCCTAGATCCGAAGGGATATCCTCTCCAAATCTACCCTTAACCAATCCCAAGCCCCAACTTCGGTCATATATCTATTGAGGTCGAGGACTGCTCGGATGAGGATGAGTTCGATGAAGAGAAGGTGGGCCATTCGATCTAGAAGGACCGCACCGGTCCGAATCCCATTTCTTCGAGCATCGCATCGCCTATTTTGGATTCTAGGGAAGCCACCGATACTCGCCAAATTGCCATAGGCTTTAGCTACATTGTAATTCTCCACGTGCCCCTAGCATAAAATTGCCCGCAAAAGTCACCCCTCCCTTGTCCCCATTGCCGAGACAACGAGTAGTGGAAACAGGGGCTCCCGAGTGTGAAGCATCCAAAGCAAGGATAGTCGTATCTCCTCCTCCTCCGGCTAGTAAGTGGAGAGACTTGTTTGTAAGTAATCGAAACTCAGCCTTGTGTCCTAAATTGTCTCATTTTTCTCGCTATCACTCAATCGAAACAATGCATTCCGCTTAATGATGACACTCGAATATGAGTTCGGAAATCCCGCCTAGTGGGTTATGTTGCAGGGCGAAGCCTAGGTTACCGTGCACTAAATGGAACCATTAAGGATACCCGGAAATGTTCTCGCTACTCTAACGAGTTCATGAATCGGGATGGTTAATCTATAAATTCCAATCGAAGAAGAAAAGGTCTCGGTGCTTAATGGAGGACCCTATCTAATTTATGGGCGAGCTTTGATTTTGAGACCAATGGCCGAATACTTTGATTTCTCCAACGTTGAAATGGCCACTTGTCCTCGTTTGGGTCAAGTTTCCCAACTTGCCACTAAAATGCTGGTCATCTCTCTCGCTTATCAAAGATTTCAAGTATGCTTGGCAAACCAATCCAATGGATCGTCTCTCCTATGCTCGAGTACCGGTAGAGCCGAATATTATGGAGACTCTACCTCGGATTGTCACCATAGTATTACCAAACGGTGCGAGCCCTCTTATAACCGAGTAGTGTATAAGTCTCTCCCAATACACTCGTAAAAAATGCCGTATTCTTGGCCACTCCACACAAGCGTGCAAAAATCGGACTACTCGGATTTGACTAAAGACACTACAAATGGCAGTGAAGCGGAAGGCAAACAAGCCAAGTCCAATGTGTTCGACAAGTAGATGATTCCGCCAATCCTTGCCATACCGAAGCCCAAATGTACACCGACCCTATGCTCCTTGAAGTAGCACATGCGTCCAAGGAATGGGAGACGAGTGCATAGACACAAACACTCATACAGGGGTGCTAAAAAGGGAAAACCGCACTACTCAATTCGATTCGGGCGGGAGCCACACGCCGACTCGCGGGCCACTTGAGCCTCGACCGGACATGGCCGGCGGTAGTAAAGGAGTCGAGAGTGGATCGTGTAACCAAAAGGTCGGGTTGACCGGTCTTTGAAATTAAGAAGTTGGGGGAAGTTCGGATTAGGGTATGCTTATGAATATCTCTCCAAATAGAGCGAGAGACGATCGGTGCGAGGAACGATTTAGATAGCGGAACCGAGTAGTAGACCGAGGGCTCACCGAGCGAGGGGATGGTAACCGCAAGGAAATAGAATGCCCCGCTCTTCTTATTTCCCTAAGGGCCATACCTACGGTACCCCAAATTAGACATGACACACAGATTTCCATGAAAATTGTGACGGATCGAGCTACCACCCGAGAGTTACGCAGAGGCGAAGTGTGGGTCGAAGGGGATCGGCCTCTTCGCTCAACTATGATCATTTTAAGATGGAATTTTAGAGGGCTAAATAGCCCTCGAAATAGCATGAGACAGTTCGTCTCATGAAGAAAAAGAACGTAGACATTTGTGCCCTTATGGAAACAAAGCTTAGCTTAGCAAAACTTGCCAATATGCATAGACTTAGGCTCAAACACTCGGAAATTTGCTTCTAATGCTATGGTTATAGGTAATGCATGCATTGCTCTTTTTGGAACCCAAAAACTATTATGGTTGACGTGTTAAATGTATCTATTCAAGGTTTGAATGTTTAGATCATCGACCTTATCCAACGAACTCGCTTTTCATTCAACTTTTATATATGGATCGCACTCTATCATCTCTAGAAGAGGGCTGTGGGAAGACCTTCGTCAATGGCACTCGCACTATCCCCGGATTATTATGGGAGATTTTAACTCAATCCTCTCCTAAGTTGATAAACATAATGGCACCGTTGTCTCCAATTACGAGACCTTTGATTTTCGAAGTTGCTATTCGATCTAGGGCTTTTCAACCTTAACTACACATGAAATCATTTCACTTGGCATGGGGAGAAAGTTTGGACAAAAATTGATCGAGTTTTAGCTAGCCCCTTTGGGCCTCCTCCCGAATTCCTACACATGTTCATTTTGAACCCCAGGGGCTTTTTCCGACCACTCTCCAATTTTTATTTCCTTAGGCTCACACATGCGATCCGGTACTCGAGCTTCAACTTTTTTAACATGTGGGTTGGCCATTCGGACTTTCTTAAAACAAGTTACTGGACAGTTGGGCGACTAACATCGGTTGTACACCTATGGATGTCTTTTGTCGAAAGTTGAAATCCCCGAAGGCTCCTCCGAAATTGCTAAACCAACTACATTTTAGCCACATATCCAACGAGTAGCTAGAGCTGAATCTCAATTAGTTGCTATTCAAACCGAGCTTCACAATGACAGGGACAACCATGGGCTATATGAGATTGAGAAGCATCTCCGGCTTAATCCGGCTAATCTCAAGGCTTTTGAAAAATGTTTTTTGGCCGAAACTAAAGTTCAAGTTCCTCAAAGATTATGATAAAGGAACGAGCTTCTTTCATGGTCTAATGAATCAAAAGCACAAGGTCAATCACATTGTAGCCCTTACAAAGTGCAATGGGCAACTCACTACCTCTATTGAAGAAGTTGGTGAGGAGTTTGTCTCCTATTATCAAAGCCTACTCGAGTATCGCTAAAGATATGGTCTCTCTAGACCCGAGTGTAATTGCTAATGGGCCTACCTTACAATTGGACGGCCATGCCATGCTCGTTTGCCCCGATTTCGGATGATACCATCAAGAAGACCTTGCTTAGTATAGAGAGTGATAAAGCACGGGTCCCGATGGGTTTTCTTCTCTTTTTTCAAGCAAGCGTGGGATATCATCGAGAATGACTTTTGTGCAGCGATTAAGGATTTCTTTAGGTCCGGGAAACTTTTGCAACGGGTTAGTCACTCAATCATAGCTCTAGTGCCCAAGCCGGCCAATGCTACTCTACCTAGTGACTACCAACCAATAGCTTGTTGTAATGTCGTTTATAAAGTAATCTCCAAGATCCTCTCCTCCAGATTGTCCTTGGCCCTTTCGGATATTGTAAGCCCTTTCCAAAATGCCTTATTGGCGAGACGAAAAATGTCCGATAATATCTACTTGGTTCGAGAATTGCTTCGCATGTATGGCCGGAAGAGAGCCTCTCCTCATTGCCTAATGAAGATTGACTTTTGCAAAGCCTTTGACTTAGTGCAATGGGGTTTCCTTAAATAGATTCTATTACAGTTGGGTTTCCTGGACGATTTGTGGGTTGGATTTGTTCTTGCATTGAGTCGACATCATACTCCATTTTGATTAACGAGGGTTTGTTTGGCTTCTTCCAAGGTAAAGCGGGGGTTAGACAAGGAGATTCACTCTCTCCTTACCTTTTTATGGTTTGCATGGAATACTTCTCTCGGCTTATACGGAAAGCAACGGAAAACTCAAATTTCCATTTCCACCCTAAATGTGAGGCTCAAGCCATATCTCACCTTACTTTTGCGGATGATGTCTTGCTACTCTACCGTGGGGATATTATTTCAATCCAAATTCGACCAGTCAACTCTCTCTCTTTGGACTCACTACCGACCTAGCCATCAACGCGGCTAAATCTTTGATTTTATTTGGAGGGGTGAGAGGTGATCCGAAAAATCTCATTCTCCAGGATACGGGGTTCAACGAAAGGCTCCTTTCCATTTAAATACATGGGGGTTCCTCTTAGTCCACATCGATTACTTACTAGCCAATTTTCTCCTTTACTTCGCAGTCTTGAATCCGTAATTCGGAGCTGGATGGGTAAACATCTATCATATGCGGGTAGGCTAGAATTGCTTAGATCCATCCTCTTCGACGATGGTTCAATTATGGTCGGTTATATTTCCCTTGCCTGCAGAGTGGTTATTGCTCGTATCACCGGCATGTGTCGTAACTTTTTATGGTTCGACGATGTTAATAGAAGTACCTCGGCTCTAGTGGCTTGGAAATGTCTATGTCTCCCTAAACTCGGAAGGTGGTTTAGGCCTTTTTGACATCAAAATTCGCAATCGAGTTTCATGGTCCAAAGGCTCGGGATATCCACCTCAAAGATGACTCCATTTGGGTTCGCTGGATACACCACTATTATTTGCAAGGCGATCGGGTGTGGGAAGTAGCGGCTCATCGTAATGCCTCACCGCTGTGGAAAGCCATAATTGATTTGAGAGACATTCTAGTTATGAAATTTGGGAACACAAATGCGAGTACTTGGAGAACTAGCCCAATGGAATTCAGTCGAAGGAAGCCTCTCTAGAGTAGGGTACTCTCACCTCGGACACATGGGTGATCCAGTCTACTGGAGTAGAGTGATATGGGATTCCTGGTCTTTTCGAGACATGCTTTCATTCTATGGTTAGCGGCTAAAGGGGTCTTAAAAACTAAAGATCGGTTTCGATTCTTTCATGCTAATTTAACTTATCCTTTCCGTCATCGGGCTAATGAATCTCATCACCATTTGTTCTTCTCTTGTAGCTGGACAGCGGCCACTTTGGTTACGAGTCAAGAACCGGCTCGCATCCGGTGAGGTTTGACTACACTTAATAGTGCTATTCGAGGGCTTTCCTTTCGTCGTAACAATCTTGAAGCACGAATGCGGAGGGTTGCCCTTAACATCATAATCTATGTTATTTGGGAAGAAAGAAATAGGAGGGTCTTTGAAGCTTCCTCAAACTTGATTGATAGAGCCTTTCGATAATTACGGATTCCGTTCTACATGGTTTTCCATTTTCATGAGACAGATCACCCCTTCGCACTTATACTAGATAAATCTAATGCCTCATTGGTCGCTTGTTTGATGTGGATTATATGCTTCCTCCTATTTATTATATTTATGGGAATGTTCTCGGGGTTTGTTAGACTCGGTATGTGTTTTTGACTATGTTGTGAGGGTCTGCTCGGATTGAGCCAATATTAGTTATATTGTCGCTTTTTCGGCTTGGTCTCATCGCTATCTTCGTGGTCCTCTTTCGGGAGTTCAAGCTGGGCCTTACCCCCCACAATCCGTAGTCCTTCGAATTTTTGGTTGGTTACCTTTCGGTGCTATGCCCGGATGTCTAGCCTCCGTCCGGCTCGTTTTTGGCTGATTTGTTATATAAGTCCGCTCATAGCCTCCTCGTCTTTGCTCTCCTTTGCTATTGTCTTGCAATCTCAATGACTTCACTAGTATTTCTTCTCTGTCGCCTTGGCTTGATTAGTGTTAGGTCCTGCCGATTTCTCGGTTGGGTTGGCTACCCCATTCTTATCTCGTCTTCCTTATATCTGCGGGTTCCGTTCGTCCCGGCTAGTTTAGCGAGCTTATTAGTTCGAGCTTCATGGGTCGTATGGGTGCCCTTGTCCCGATCCGGTTGTAGAGTCTTATTCGGCTTTATGTATCTTCACTAGGCTCAATCTTCCGCTATTCGAGAATCTCCCGCAGTATTTGTGGCCATGTCTTATCTCTCCTCGGTCCGTCCATTACTATACCGAGTTTGACCATTTGCTTTTTCTTGGCGTACCTATAGTATTTTGCTCTCCTCTGTCGGCTCCTTGTTTGGCCCCTTACGGTGTTCGTCGCATTGGTGGTGGGCAAGGTTGCCCATGGTTTTGCCTTCTCGTTCATGTGTTTTCCTGGTTGATTCTATTTATCTTGGTTTGGGTCGTCTCGTTTGGGTTATTTTGGAGGCCCGGGTCGGGCTATCCTTCTTCCTTGCTTTCCGGTCTTGTTTAACCTTAGTTGCTGCTCGCTCCTCCGGGGTTTGTGTGCTTCTCTTTATGTATAGCTGGTTTTGTAAATGTTTTATTGTTCACTTTGGCCTTTCAGCCTAATATTTTGTATCGTCGCTATGCCTCTATCTACGCTTCTAATTAGCTAGATCGGTTCGGGGTGGAGTTTTTCTTGGGATCTCTACTCGTTAGTTTCCTTGAACTTTAGTCTTTAGCTATCTTGCTCTAGTTTTGGGACCTTGTTCCCATGTTCTCTCATCCCGTATTTACTTCTCGTCTGGTTTTCCGACTTGTTTCACTCTGTTTAAAAAAACAAATAGTGTTCAGTCGCCTACTCGCTCGTATTCATCTCTCGTTTGTAGACTAGGTTCCGTCTTCTCGCTTGGTCGGTTAGCCTACGGCCTCCTCGGCTTTGTCGGTCGTCTCTTAGGGATCTCCCGCTTTTAGCCTTCTAGTGTCTCTATAGCAGCTTCCGCCTAGCTCCCCGGATGCTTCGGTCTCTTGGCCTCAGGCTTATGCTATTCTGTCTTGGAGTCGGGCCTGTTACCGAGTCGTTAAGGCCGGCCTAGCCTATTTTCATAGATTGGTCGAGCTATTTCGGTTCTCTAATCTGCCCTCTCTTCGGAGGTTCCTCCATTTCATATTACTTACTACGTTACCTTAATGATTCTATTCGAGCCCTCTACTGCAGATGAGTTCTCACTCGTACATGGTAGAGTAGATTTGGATAATTACTCGTTTCGGGGTTTTCTCGTATCTTCCACATTTGTATATGCTTTGCATATCTTCTCTCTTTTCCTAGCTTTTGCTAGTTTTGTTCCGGAGTCTCGTTGCCTTTACTCGGTTTTTGTCTTCCTGCTCGTACTCATAGCTGACCTTATTAATTGTTAGGTTTCATTTTGCTTTCTTAGTAAAGTTTTTGTATGCTTATTGAGCTTTTGTACATGGTTCTAGCTAGCTTCTATTTGTTCCTTTTTGGTTCTTCTTGGAATCTTTGCTAGTTTGATTCCTTGAGCAACCATCTAGATATAGCTCGGTTCGGTTTCTTTGGGAGTTTGTTCCCAATTTTTGTAAATCCCGTATATGTTACTCTTGCTTGGTTTTCCAACTGGTTTCACCTTTGATTTATATACTTACATTTAAATAAAAAAGAAAGAGCTCTCGGTAGTCAAAAGAATGGAGAGAGAAAGAAGAGAGAGATTTTCTCCTCCTTCGGTAAGTTTCCCTCCGACTCGATTACTCGTTCACCTTCTTCTTCTCCTCCCCAAGTCCCTTTCTCCCACCCGAAACTTGCCCCGCCTCTGTCTTCCCTCCGTGGTTCCGTCCTCTTCTATTTTCCGCCCTTTGTTTCGCCCCCTTCCCTCTTTCTCTCTCCTCATTTTTTTGGTCTCCTTCCTCCCTTCTCTCGCCCACGACTTCATGGCTAAGAAAAGAGGAAATCCGCCACCAAACTTCCCTTCTCATCCGGGCGACCTAGTATGGCACCTCTAGTTCGCGCCTTGGCGGCCCCGCTCGGTGCTTATTCTCTTCCTCCCGCCATGGCCACTCGTTCACGATAAAGGCAAAGATCAAATCAAGGCCGCTGGAGCTCGGTCTCGAGTAAAGCATGCTTCCCCGACTCCCTGCAGTTAAGGACTACTCTAGTGAGGGGAAATTGCTTTTGATTCCGCAAGCATGGAGGAAGAATTCGATCCGGTTCAACTTTTAGTTTCCCACCCAACGGATTTCAAATCCGTGTTTCCCGCTCAAGGAAATTTCAAAGCTGGTAGTCAACTTGTGGATGTGGCTTCGGCTTCGTGCGGCTCCCTTCCTCCTCGGACCTTGGAGTCGCCGGCCCCTAGTCCCGGCTCGGCTCGCACCTAGGCCTCCGGTTCCCCCTCCCAATTTCAAATTTAGAGTCTCCCGCCCATGGGGATGGGCCATCCGGCCACATGACACCAGCCTCGATCCACCGATCGCGGGACCCACCACCGCCACCCACACCTCTCGTCCGGGCTCCTCCTCTTCCTCTCGCCTCGGACTCCTCCGGTCGCCTAGGTTAGCCTCCTTTTCCCGCCTCTACCAAACCAGGTACTTCGAACTCCCTTCCGCAAAATGGAGGGCTTTATTTGCTAGCAATCGTAGCACTACCGCATGCCCTAAGCTTACTCATTTTAGTGCTATCACTACTTCACAATCATGTAAACTACTTGATGATGATCCTCAATGTGATATTTGGAAACAATGCTTAATTGGCTATGTGGTCGGTAAGTCCCCGGGCTATCGGGCATTAAAAGGTATTATTGAGAACACTTGGAAATGTGAGGCCTCCCTGTCGGTCTATGATTCTAGCTGGTTAGTATACTCGTTTTACTTCGAGGAGGCTAAATTGTCGGTGCTTAATGGGGGCCCTTATTTGATCTATGGCCGACCGCTGCTCCTCAAGCCTATGTCGGCATTTTTTATTTCTCTAGTGCAAAAATGTCCAATGTGCCCGTCCGGGTTAAGTTCCCAAATCTCTCGCTTCAATGCTCGGTCTTTAATGTGTCTCTCTAAGATAGCTAGCTCGCTTGGGAGGCCCATTCAATGTGATCATCTCACTACCACCATGGAACGGATTCCGTATGCCCGGATCTTGGTTGAGTTGAATATCATGGCGGATTTGCTGCAAATTCTCCACATTGGGCTTCCGAATGGATCTATCTTGAGCCGACCGATCATCTATGAGATTTTGCCTACTCATTGCAAGTTTTGCCGTATTCGGGGCACTCGACTACTACTTGCACCAAGCGCGCGTCCGAGGCCCGCGCGCATCCCGTTGCGACTACGCTAGGCGCAAGTCCGCCTTCCCATCGGGTGCCTACCGATGCTACTCGCGCCGTGTATAAATCCGCCTTCCCACCGGTGCCTACCGATCGTCGTCGCGCCGTGTGCAAGTCCGCCTTCCCATTAGGTGCCTATTGATGCCGCTCGTGCCGGGCGCAAATCCGCCTTTCCACCGGGTGCCCATCGATGCTGCTCGCACCGGGCGTAAGTCCGCCTTTCCACCGGGTGCCTAATCGTCGTTGCGCCGGCGCAAGTCTACCTTTGGTCGCGCCAAGCGCTAATCCGCCTACTCACTAGGTGCCCGCCTATACCGATCCCATATGCTCCGAGGTAGTTGCTAGTTCATGGGAATGGGTGCTAGTTACGAGCAAGGCCAAAGGTAAGGCCTCAAAGAATGCTCGGCGTCGCCGGCTCTCTTCCGGTTTGTTTCGGCTTGCCACAACCCGCTCTATTTAGGTAGGAGGCTCCCGAACCTCGAGCTTCTCCTGGGGCCCTTACCAATAGGGTAGGCATTTTTGCTTCGTCGATATTGCCGGTCCGGGCCCCCGGTGGGCTTCGCCTAGCTATCTACTTCGAGGTGCGGCATGGCAACAATCGACTCATCGAAACAGAGAGTGGAACAGGTGAGTCACAATGGCCGCATGGTCGGGACCGTCGGTCGAGCTGATTTTGATGGGGATATGGTTGCGTTGGTCATTAGGGCCGAGCAACTTGCCAATGAGGTTCAGCTTGGGGTTCAAGTAGTTTCCACCCGCGGTAGAAGTCGTGGCACTCATCGAAAGGGGAGGGGGCCTCCACCTCTTCGCCCGCCCTATGATCATATTCACTTAGAATGTTAGGGGCCTCAACGGTCCCTTAAAATAGCATGAGGTTGTCGACCTCATGAGAAAGGATCGTATGGATATTTGTGCTCTTTTGGAAACAAAGCTCGGTCTTCACAAGATTTTGCGACTGCATCGACTTCGACCGAAGTGTTGGGGCTACACTTCTAATGCCTCTGCTCGCCACTAATGGCCACATTGTTTTATTTTGGAATCCGACTATGGTTTGGCTGGACGTTTTGGATGCCTCGACTCAAGGGCTTCATGTTCAGCTCAAGATTCTCATCCTTCAAACGATTTTTCATGTGACATTTTTCTATGGCTTTAACACCGTTATTAGGAGATGGGAGCTATGGGTAGACCTCCATCATTTGGAAATCCAAGGGCCTTGGCTTGTTTTGGGTAATTTTAATTTCGTTCTTTCTCCAACTCGACAAACACAATGGTGGTGATGTCATTTCTTACAAGATTTCGACTTCGATCTTGTTGCGTGGACCGTGGCCTCATTGATCTCAATTACTCGGGCGACCACTTCACTCGGACTAACGACAATGTCCGGACGAAGATTGATCGAGTTCGGCTAATCCCCACCGGCCTACTCTCTAGTAGCCTCTCTCGATTCACTTTTGACCTCCGGGAGCCTTCTCTAATCATGCTCGAGCCTTGATTCAGCTTCGATCGACTATCTTCCCTTGGTCACAAATGCTTTAAGTTCTTCAATATGTGAGCGCTACATGACGGCTTCCTCTCGATAGTTGAGCGAGTATTAGTAATGTTCGGGGGGCGGCCCTATGTATCTATTCTCGCCAAAAGCTTAAGGCTTTGAAATGGCCTCCGAAACTTCTTAATTTGGTTCATTTCGATCACATTTCGAGCGGGTCTCTCATGATGCAGTCGATCTTGATAACCTCCAGCAGTCGCTCCAATCAAATCTAGACAATCCCTCCCTTCTTAAGCGTGACCATCTTTCACGACGAGCCTTGGCTCGATTAAAATTAGCGAAGAAGATGTTCTTTGGCCAAAAGCTCAAGTGTAAATTTCTTAAGGAGAGTGACAAGGGCAGCCGGTTCTTTCATACCCTCATGTAACATCGTCACAAATGAAATTTCATTACCTCAATTCAAGGCCCTACGGGGAAGCTACTTCTTCTCTCGTTAGCCGTAGGGCCGCCTTTGTCGATTACTTTCGCAGCTTGCTTAGGTCTACACGAGAAATTGTTCCCCTAGATGGCTTGGTCATTGCTATGGGTCCTCGTCTCTCACCTTTAGCCTCCGAAATGTTACTTGCTCCCATCACCGATGACCCGATCAAGGAGACTTTGTTTGGTATCGAAATGATAAAGCCCCCGGGCCCAATGGGTTTACATCGCTTTTCTTTAAACGCGCTTGGGGAATTGTTAGGTCCGATGTTTACGCTGCGATCACATACTTCTTCACCTCGGGCTAGCTTCTAAAACAGATTAATCACTCAATCATTACATTAGTCCCTAAATCGGCTCATTCACCTACTCCTTCGTATTATTGTCGCATCGATCTTCTTGCTACAATATTATTTACAAGGTGATCGCTAAGATTCTCTCCTCCCGCTTAGCTTCGGCCTTGCTCGATATTGTTAGCTCGTCGCAAAATGCGTCGAGTCCCCCTCCTATTGCATCGCAATTAATGGTAACCTCTTTGGGTTTTTTCGTGGTCAAGCGTGTGTTCGTCAAGGTGACCCCCTCTCTCTATACTTATTCATTGTGTGCATGGAATACTTTTCTTGAATGCTCCGGAAAACTTTAGATTTTGCCGCATTCCACTTCCATCCTAAGTGTGAGCCTCATCGTATTACGCACCTAGCCTTTGACGATGATGTTATGCTTTTAAGTCATGGCGATAAGGCCTCGGTTCCGTGTTTGGCTCGGGTGTTACAAGAATTCAGCCGCACCTCCGGCCTCTATATCAACCCCGGAAAATCCTTCATATACTTTGGAGGGGTTAGTGATCGCCACAAGGTTGCTTTGCTTCAAGCTATCGGTTTCACCGAGGGTGCCTTTCCTTTCCATTACCTTGGGGTTCCCATGAGCCCACATAGGCTACTGGCTAGTCAATTCTCTTCGCTGCTCCACGAGCTTAGAGGGCACCATCCAGCCATGGCTAGGGAAGCATCTCTCTTATGCTTGGTCGTCTCGAGCTCTCGAGATCGGTTCCGGTCGGGTTAATTCGGTTCCGGCTTGGTATCTTCCCGATCCTCACTTCGGTTATGTCTCACATAACGGTATTTGTAGGAATTTCTTATGGATCGGTGATGTAAATGAAGCCACTCGGCCCTTGTAGCCCGGCGCCGGCTTTGCCGTCCCAAGGTCGAAGGTAGACTTGGCCTATGAGACTTCGCAGTCCTCGACTCCTCGCTCTCTTGCTAAGCGGCTTTGGAACATTCACCGTAAAGCGGACTCTATTTGGATTCGGTGGATTCACCATTTTTACTTGCACGATACCCGTGTTTGGGAAGCAGAGGCTCATCGCACGACATCGTCGATGTGGAAATCCATCTTCTCATTAAGGGATTATTTGCTTCGCTAGTTTGGGGACTCCACTCTTGTTATTGGCCACATGGAGGCCCGGGGTATGGGCGGTTTCTCCCGCCTAGCTTATGACCATCTTCGCCTCCGGGCGAGTGCTCGTCACTCGGGCTCGGAGTGTCCGGGAACCCCGGGCTTTGCCGTACCACTCGTTCATTCTTTGGCTTGCGATGC
>CAWUPB010001194.1:1301435-1391435 GCA_963924115.1 Dovyalis caffra
TTTTTAGTTTTTCGAGATGATGCGGGCATACGGGCTTTCAACTTCCGAGGAGGGCTAGTGTGAACGAGCATGAAAAAATCTATAGGAAAACTATAATCCCCGGTTTGAGGTTTTTGGGATCTACATCATAGCGAAACGTGACAAATATAGAGACTCATCGGCATCGACTCGTGAGCGGAGGTTGATTTTTGGTCAAAAATAACTTACCAAGTTTTGAGTAGTTGTAGACCTAGTTTGATTCCAAACAAGGCAACGATAAAAACTCATGGCCATTCACCACGACCTCTAGGTGATTTTTGCCAAAAAATAACGTTTAGGCCTAGAAAATAACTTTCTACCTTTTCGAGATGATGTGGGCATGCGGGCTTTCAAGTGCCAAGAACAGCTAGTGGGAAGGAGCGTGAGAAAATCTATAGGAAAACTATAATCCCCGGTTTGAGGTTTTTGGGATCTAAATCATAGCAAAAGTGACAACTATAGAGACTCATCGGCCTCGACCGTAAGCTAAGGTTGATTTTCGCCCAAAAATGGCCAACCACGTTTTGAGCCGTTTTAGATGTAGTATGATGACAAACGAGCCAATGATAAAAACTCATTTCCTTTGGCCATGACCTCGGTTATTTTTACAAAAAAAATGACATTTAGGCCTAGAAAATAAACTTTTCTAGTTTTTCAATATGATGCGGGAATCCGGGCTTTTGACTTTTGGGAAGGACTAACGTGAGTGAGCATGAAAAAATCTATAGAAAAACTATAATCCCCGATTTGAAGTTTTTAGGACCTACATCATAGCAAAAGTGACAACTATAGAAACTCATCGGCCTCGACCGTGAGTCGAGGTTGATTTTTGCTTAAAAACGGCTAACCAAGTTTTAAGCGATTATAGACCTTGTTCAATTCCAAACAAGCCAACGATAAAAAATCATGGTCGTTAGCCATGATCTCGGGGTGATTTTTGCAAAAAAATGATGTTTAGGCCTAGAAAATACACTTTTCTAGTTTTTTGAGATGATGCGGGCATGCGGGCTTTCGAGTTCCGACAAGGGTTGTTGTGAACGAGCGTGAAAAAATCTATAGGAAAACTATAATCCCCGGTATGAGGTTTTTGGGACCTACATCATAGCAAAAGTGACAACTATAGAGACTCATTGGCCTCGACCGTGAGCCGAGGTTGATTTTCTTCCAAAAGTGGCCAACCAAGTTTTGAGCGAGTTGTAGACCTAGTTCGATTCCAAACGAGCCAACGATAAAAACTCATGGCCTTAGGCCATGAACTCGGGGTGATTTTTGCAAAAAAATAACATTTAGACCCAAAAAATACACTTTTCTACTTTTTTGAGATGATATGGGTATACGGGCTTTCGAGTTCCGGAACGACTAGTGGGAACGAGTGTGAAAAAATCGATAGGAAAACTATAATCTATGGTTTGAGATTTTTGGGACCTACATCATGGTAAAAGTAACAACTATAAAGACTCGTCGGCATCGACCGTGAGTTAAGGTTGATTTTTCCCCAAAAATGGCCATCCATGTTTTGAGCCATTTAAGATGTAGTTCGATGAAAAACGAGCTAACAATAAAAACTCATTGCCCTTAGCCGTGACCTCGGGGTTATTTTTGTAAAAAAAACGACGTTTAGGCCCGTAAAATAAACTTTTCTAGTTTGTTGAGATGATGCGAGCATGTGGGCTTTCAACTTTCGGGAAGGTTTAGTATAAACAAGCATGAAAAAATCTATAGGAAAACTATAATCCCCGGTTTGAAGTTTTGGGGACCTACATCATAGCAAAAGTGACAACTATAGAGACTCATCGGCCTCGATTGTGAGTCGAGGTTGATTTTCGCTCAAAAATGGCCGATCAAGTTTTGAGTAGTTGTAAACCTAGTTCATTTCCAAACGAGCTAATGATAAAAACTCATGACCATTCACCATGACCTCTCGGGCGATTTTTGTAGAAAAATGATGTTTAGGCCCAAAAAATACACTTTTCTAGTTTTTCGCTATGATGCGGGCATGTGAGCTTTTGAGTTTCGGGAAGGAGTCGGTGTGAACGAGCGTGGAAAAATCTATAGGAAAACTATAATCCCTGGTTTGAGTTTTTTGCGATCTACATCACAACAAAAGTGACAACTATAGAGACTCATCGGCCTCAATCGTGAGCCGAGGTTGATTTTTGCCCAAAAATGGCCGACCACGTTTTAAGCCATTTTAGACATAGTTCGATGACAAACGAGCCAATGATAAAAACTCATGGCCTTTGGCAATGACTTGGGTTATTTTTTTAACAAAACGACATTTAGGCCTAGAAAATAAACTTTTTTAGTTTTTCGAGATGATGCGGGCATGCGAGCTTTTGAGTTCCGAGAAGGGTCGGTGTGAACGAACGTGAAAAAATCTATAGGAAAACTATAATCCCTAGTTTGAGGATTTTGGGATCCGAATCATAGAAAAAAGTGACAAATATAGAGACTCATCTGCGTCAATTGTGAGCCGAGGTTGAATTTCGCTCAAAAATGGCCGACCAAGTTTTGAGCGAGTTGTAGACCTAGTTCGATCCCAAACAAGCCAACGATAAAAACTCATGGCCATTCACCATGACATCCGGGTGATTTTTACAAAAACATGACATTCGGGACCGTAAAATACACTTTTTTACTTTTTCGAGATGATGTGCGCATGCGGGCTTTTGAGTTCGGGAAGGGCGGCATGAACGAGCATGAAAAAATCTATAAGAAAACTATAATCCCTATTTTGTGGTTTTTGGGATCTACATCATAGTGAAAGTGACAACTATAGAGACTCATCGGCCTCGATTATGAGTCGAGGTTGATTTTCGCTTAAAACCGGCCGACCAAGTTTTTAGCAGTTGTAGACCTAGTTCGATTCCAAAGGAGCCAACGATAAAAACTCATGGCCTTAGATTATGACCTTAGGGTGTTCTTTCAAAAAAACAACATTTAGAACCGGAAAAAAAACTTTTCTAGTTTTTTGAGATGATGCGGGCATGCGGGCTTTTGACTTCGGGAAGGGCTAGTGTGAACGAGCATGAAAAAATCTATAGGAAAACTATAATCCTTGATTTGAAGTTTTTGAGACCTACATCATAGCAAAAGTGACAACTATAAAAACTCATCGGCCTCGACCGTGAGCGAAGGTTGATTTTTGCTTAAAAATGACCGACCAAGTTTTGAGCGAGTTATAGACCTCGTTCGATTCCAAATGAGCCAACGATAAAAACTCATGGCCTTTAGCCATGACCTCGGGGTGATTTTTGCAAAACAATGACATTTAGGCCTAGAAAATACGAGTTTTCTAGTTTTTCGAGATGATACGGGCATGCGAGCTTTTGAGTTCGGGAAGGGTCGGTGTGAACGAGCGTGAAAAAATCTATAGGAAAACTATAATCCCTGGTTTGAGTTTTTTGCGATCTACATCATAGCAAAAGTGACACCTACGGAGACTCATCGGCCTCGACCGTGAGTCGGGGTTGATTTTTGCCCAAAAATGGCCGACCACGTTTTGAGCCGTTTTAGACGTAGTTCGATGACAAATGAGCCAATGATAAAAACTCATGGCCTTTGGCAATGACTTGGGTTATTATTTTAACAAAATGACATTTAGGCCTAGAAAATAAACTTTTCTAGTTTTTCGAGATGATGCGGGCATGCGGGCTTTTGAGTTCGGGAAGGGCTGGTGTGAACGAGCGTGAAAAAATCTATAGGAAAGCTATAATCCCCGGTTTGAGGATTTTGGGATCTACATCATAGCAAAAAGTGACAAATATATAGACTCATCCGCATCGATCGTGAGTCGAGGTTGATTTTTGCTCAAAAATGGTCGACCAAGTTTTGAGCGATTGTAGACCTAGTTCGATTCCAAATGAGCCAACGATAAAAGCTCATGGCCATTCACTACGACCTCTAGGTGATTTTTGCAAAAACATGACGTTTAGGCCTAGAAAATTCACTTTTTTATTTTTTCGAGATGATACGGGCATGCGGGCTTTTGAGTTCGGGAAGGGTTGGTGTGAACGAGCGTGAAAAAATCTATAGGAAAGCTATAATCCCCGATTTGAGGTTTTTTGGATCTACATCATAGCAAAAATGACAACTATAGAGACTCATCGGCCTTGATCGTGAGCCGAGGTTGATTTTCGCCCAAAAATGGCCAACCACGTTTTGAGTAGTTTTAGACATAGTTCGATGACAAACGAGCTAACGATAAAAACTCGTGGCCTTTGGCCATGACCTTGGGGTTATTTTTGCAAAACAAGATGTTTAGGCCCGGAAAATAAACTTTTCTAGTTTTTCGAGATGATGCGGGCATGTGGGCTTTCGAGTTCCGGGAAGTGCTCGGTGTGAACGAGCGTGAAAAAATCTATAGGAAAACTACAATCCCTGGTTTGAGGTTTTTGGGATCTACATCATAGCAAAAGTGACAACTATAGAGACTCATCGGCATCGATCGCGAGCCGAGGTTGATTTTCGCCCAAAAATGGCCAACCACATTCTACGTAGTTTTAGACGTAGTTCGATGACAAACGAGCCAACGATAAAAACTCATGGCCTTTGGCCATGACCTCCGGGTTATTTTTGCAAAAAAAAATGACGTTTAGCCCTAGAAAATTAACTTTTTTAGTTTTTCGAGATAATGCGAGCATGCGGACTTCGAGTTCCGGGAAGAACTGGTGTGAATGAGCGTGAAAAAATCTAGAGGAAAACTATAATCCCCGGTTTGAGGCTTTTGGGATCTACATCATAGCAAAAGTGACAACTATAGAGACTTATCGGCCTCGACCGTGAGCCGAGGTTGATTTTCGCTCAAAAATGGCCGACCAAGTTTTAAGCGATTGTAGACCTAGTTCGATTCAAAACGAGGCCAATGATAATAACTCATGGCCTTAGATTAGGACATAGGGGTATTTTTGCAAAAAAAATGATGTTCGAGCCCGGAAAATAAATTTTTCTAGTTTTTCGAGAAGATGCGGGCATGCGAGCTTTTGAGTTCGGGAAGGGTCGATGTGAACGAGTGTGAAAAAATCTATAAGAAAACTATAATCCCCGGTTTGGGTTTTTAGGATCTAAATCATAGCAAAAGTGACAACTATAGAGACTCATCGGCCTCGACCGTGAGCTCGAGTTGATTTTCGCTCAAAAATGGCCGACCAAGTTTTGAGTAGTTGTAGACCTAGTTCAATTTCAAACGAGCCAACGATAAAAACTCATGGCCTTTCACCATGTCCTCGTGGTGATTTTTGCAAAAAAACGACGTTTAGGCCTAGAAATACGAGTTTTCTAGTTTTTTGAGATGATGCGGGTATGCGGGCTTTTGAGTTCCGAAAAGGACTAGTTTGAACGATCATGAAAAAATCTATAGCAAAACTATAATCCCTAGTTTGAGGTTTGTGGGATCCACATCATAGCAAAAGTGACAATTATAGAGACTCATCGGCATCGATCGCGAGCCGAGGTTGATTTTCTCCCAAAAATGGCCAACCACAGTCTAAGTAGTTTTAGACGTAGTTCGATGACAAACGAGCCAACGATAAAAACTCATGGCCTATGGCCATGACCTCGGAGTTATTTTTGCAAAACAAATGACGTTTAGCCCTAGAAAATCAACTTTTTTAGTTTTTCGAGATAATGCGGGCATGCGGACTTTCGAGTTCCGGGAAGGACTCGGTGTGAATGAGCATGAAAAAATCTAGAGGAAAACTATAATCCCCGGTTTGAGGTTTTTGGGATCTACATCATAGCAAAAGTGACAACTATAGAGACTTATCGGCCTCGATTGTGAGCCGAGGTTGATTTTCGCTCAAAAATGGCCGACCAAGTTTTAAGCGATTGTAGACCTAGTTCGATTCAAAACGGGCCAATGGTAATAACTCATGACCTTAGATTATGAAATAGGGGTGATTTTTGCAAAAATATTATGTTTAGGCCCGGAAAATAAACTTTTCTAGTTTTTCGAGATGATGCGGGCGTGCGGGCTTTCGACTTCGGGAAGGGCTAGTGTGAACGAGCGTGAAAAAATCTATAGGAAAACTATAATCCTTGGTTTGATGTTTTTGGGACCTAAATCATAGCAAAAGTGACAACTATAGAGACTCATCGGCCTCGACCGTGAGCCGAGGTTGGTTTTTGCTTAAAAATTACCAATAAAGTTTTGAGCGATTATAGACCTTGTTCGATTCCAAGCGTGCCAATGATAAAAACTCATGGCTTTTGGCCATGACCTCGGGTATTTTTGCAAAAAAACGACGTTTAGGCCCATAAAATACATTTTTCTATTTTTTCGAGATGATGCATGCATGTGGGCTTTCGAGTTTCGAGAAGGGTCGGTGTGAACGAGCATGAAAAAATCGTAGGAAAACTATAATACCCGGTTTGAGGTTTTTGGGACCTACATCATAGCAAACGTGATAATTATAAAGACTTATTGGCCTCGACTCGTGAGCCGAGGTTGATTTTCTCCCAAAAATGGCCGACCGGGTTTTGAGCGAGTTATGGACCTAGTTCGATTCCATGCGAGCCAACGATAAAAACGCATGGCCTTAGGCAATGACTTCGGGGTGATTTTTGTAAAAAAATGACGTTTAGGCTTAGAAAATACATTTTTCTACTTTTTCGAAATGATGCGTGCATGCGTGCTTTCGAGTTTCGGGAACGACTAGTGGGAACGACCATGAAAAAGTCTATAGGAAAACTATAATCCCCGGTTTGAGATTTTTGTGACTCGCATCATAGTAAAAGTGCCAACTATAAAGACTCATCGACATCGAATGTGTGCTCGAGTTTGATTTTTACCCAAAAATGGCCGACCATGTTTTGAGCCATTTTAGATGTAGTTTGATGAAAAATGAGCCAACAATAAAAACTCATGGCCTTTGGCCATGGCCTCGGGATTGTTTTTGTAAAAAAATGACGTTTAGGCCTAGAAAATAAAGTTTTCTAGTTTGTCAAGATGATGCGAGCATGCGGGCTTTCGAGTTCCGGAAGGGCTAGTGTGAACGAGCGTAAAAAAATCTATAGAAAAACTATAATCCCTAGTTTGAAGTTTTTGGGACCTACATCATAGCAAAAGTGAGAACTATAGAGACTTATCGGTCTCGATTGTGAGTTGAGGTGGATTTTCGCTCAAAAAGCGTCGACCAAGTTTTGAGCGAGTTATAGACCTAGTTCGATTCCAAATGAGCCAACGATAAAAACTCATGGCCTTTCACCATCACCTCGGGGTGATTTTTGCAAAAAAATGATGTTTAGGCCTAGAAAATACACTTTTCTAGTTTTTTCGGATGATACGAGCATACGGGCTTTTGAGTTCCGGGAAGGGTTGGTGTGAACGAGCGTGAAAAAATCTATAGGAAAACTATAATCCCCGGTTTGAGGTTTTTTGGATCTACATCATAGCAAAAGTGACAACTATAGAGACTCATCCGCCTTGACCGTGAGCCGAGGTTGATTTTTGCCCAAAAATGGCCAACCACGTTTTGAGCAATTTTAGACGTAGTTTGATGACAAACGAGCTAACGATAAAAACTCGTGGCCTTTGGCCATGAACTTAGGGTTATTTTTGCAAAAAAATGACGTTTAGGCCCGTAAAATAAACTTTTCTCGCTTTTTCGAGATGATGCGGGTATGTGGGTTTCGAGTTTCGAGAAGGGTCGGTGTAAATGAGCGTGAAAAAATCTATATGAAAACTGTAATCCCTAGTTTGAGGTTTTTGGGATGTACATCATAGCAAAAGTGACAACTATAGAGACTCATCGGCATCGACCGCAAGCCGAGGTTGATTTTCGCCCAAAAATGGCCAACCATGTTCTAAGCGAGTTTTAGACGTAGTTCGATGACAAACGAGCCAACGATAAAAACTCATGGCCTTTGGCCATGACCTCGTGGTTATTTTTGCAAAAAAAATGACGTTTAGGCCCGTAAAATAAACTTTTCTAGTGTTTCGAGATGATGCGGGCATGCGGATTTTCGAGTTCCGGGAAGGGTTGGCGTGAATGAGCATGAAAAAATCTAGGGGAAAACTATAATCCCCGGCTTGAGGTTTTTGGGATCTACATCATAGCAAAAGTGACAACTATAGAGACTTATCGACCTCGATTGTGAGTCGAGGTTGATTTTCGCTCAAAAATGATCGACCAAGTTTTAAGCGATTGTAGACCTAGTTCGATTCAAAACGAGTCAATGATAATAACTCATGGCCTTAGATTATGACATAGGGGTACTTTTGTAAAAAAAAATGATGTTCGAGCCCGGAAAATAAATTTTTCTAGTTTTTCGAGAAGATGCGAGCATGCGAGCTTTTGAGTTCCGGGAAGGGTCGATGTGAACGAGCGTGAAAAAATCTATAAGAAAACTATAATCCCCGGTTTGGGTTTTTAGGATCTAAATCATAGCAAAAGTGACAACTATAGAGACTCATCGGCCTCGACCGTGAGCTCGGAGTTGATTTTCGCTCAAAAATGGCCGACCAAGTTTTGAGTAGTTGTAGACCTAATTAAATTTCAAACGAGCCAACGATAAAAACTCATGGCCTTTCACCATGTCCTCGGGGTGATTTTTGCAAAAAACGACGTTTAGGCCTAGAAATACGGTTTTCTAGTTTTTTGAGATCATGCGGGTATGCGGGCTTTTGAGTTTCGAAAAGAACTGGTTTGAACGATCATGAAAAAATCTATAGCAAAACTATAATCCCTAGTTTGAGGTTTTTGGGATCCACATCATAGCAAAAGTGACAACTATAGAGACTCATCGGCCTCGACCGTGAGTTGAGGTTGATTTTCACCCAAAAATGATGGACAACGTTTTGAGCGAGTTTTAGATGTAGTTCGCCGACTAACAAGCCAACGATAAAAAGTCATGGCCTTTGTCCATGACCTCGGGGTTATTTTTGCAAAAAAACGACGTTTAGGCCCAAAAAATAAACTTTTCTAGTTTTTTGAGATGATGCGGGCATGCGGGCTTTCGAGTTCCGGAAGTGCTAGTCCGAAGGAGCGTGAAAAAATCTATAGAAAACTATAATCCCCGGTTTGAAGTTTTTGGGACCTACACATAGCAAAATCGACAACTATAGAAACTCATCGGCCTCGATCGTGAGCCGAGGTTGATTTTTGCTTAAAAATGACCGACCTAGTTTTGAGCGAGTTATAGACCTTTTTTTATTCCAAACGAGCCAACGATAAAAACTCATGGCCTTTGGCCATGACCTCGGGGTGATTTTTGCAAAAAAATAATGTTTAGGCCTAGAAAATACACTTTTCTAGTTTTTTGAGATAATGCGGGCATGTGGGCTTTCGAGTTCGGGAAGGGTCGGTGTGAACGAGCGTGAAAAAATCTATAGGAAAACTATAATCCCCGGTTTGATGTTTTTGGGATCTACATCATAGCAAAAAGTGACAACTATAGAGACTCATCGAGCTCGATCGTGAGCTAAGGTTGATTTTCGCTCAAAAATGGCCGACCAAGTTTTTAGCAATTGTAGACCTAGTTCGATTCCAAATGAGCCAATGATAAAAACTCATGGCCATTCACCATGACCTCCGGGTGATTTTTGCAAGAAAACAATGTTTAGGCCTAGAAAATACACTTTTCTCGCTTTTTGAGATGATGTGGCCATGCGGGCTTTCAAGTTCCTAGAAGGGCTAGAGTGATCGAGCGTGAAAAATTATATAGGAAAACTATAATCCCGGGTTTGAACTTTTTAGGACCCACATCATAGCAAAAGTGACAACTACGGAGACTCATCGGCCTCAACGGTGAGTCGAGGTTGATTCAAAAATGGCCGATCATGTTTTGAGCGATTATAGACCTAGTTCGATTCCAAACGAGCCAATGGTAAAAAGTCGTGGCCTTTCACCATGACCTCGGGGTAATTTTTGTAAAAAAACGACGTTTAAGCCCGGAAAATACACTTTTCTCGTTTTTTGAGATGATGCAAGCATGCGCGCTTTCTAGTTCCGGGAAGGGCTGGTGTGAATGAGCGTGAAAAAATCTATAGGAAAACTATAATCCCTGGTTTGAAGTTTTTGGCACCTACATCATAGCAAAAGTGACAACTATAGAGACTCATCGGCTTCGACTATGAGTCGAGGTTGATTTTCGCTACAAAATGGCCAACCAAGTTTTGAGCGAGTTGTAGACTTAGTTTGATTTCAAATAAGCCAACGATAGAAAGTCATTGGCTTTCACCATGACCTCGGGGTGATTTTTACAAAAAAACGACGTTTAGCCCCGGAAAATACACTTTTCTAGTTTTTCGAGATGATGTGAGCATGCGGGCTTTTGAGTTCCGGGAAGGGCCGATGGGAACGAGCGTGAAAAAATCTATAGGAAAATTATAATCCATGTTTTGAGGTTTTTGGGATCTAAATCGAGCAAAAGTGACAAATATAGAGACTCATCGGCCTCAACTATGAGTCGAGATTCATTTTCGTTCAAAAATGGTCGATCATGTTTTGAGTAGTTGCGGACCTAGTTCGATTCCAAACGAGCCAACGATAAAAAGTCATGGCCTTTCACCGGGACCTCGGGGTGATTTTCCAAAAAAACCGACGTTTAGGCCTAGAAAATACACTTTTCTTGTTTTTTGAGATGATGTGGGCATGCACGCTTTCGAGTTTCGGGAAGGGCTCGGTGTGAACAAGCATGAAAAAATATATAGGAAAAATTTATGCCCCGGTCCGAAGTTTTTGGGACCTACATCATAGCAAAAGTGACAACTACAGAGATTTATCGGCCTCAATCGTGAGTTGAGGTTGATTTTTGCTTAAAAATGGCCGACCAAGTTTTGAACGAGTTGTAAACCTAGTTCGATTCCAAACAAGCCAACGATAAAAACTCATGGCCTTAGGATATGACCTCGGGGTGATTTCGTAAAAAATGACGTTTAGGCCAAGAAAATACACTTTTTTAGTTTTTCGTGATTATGCGAGCATGAAGGCTTTTGAGTTCCGGGAAGGGCTAGTGTGAACGAGCATGAAAAAATCTATAGGAAAACTATAATCCCTAGTTTGAGGTTTTTGGGACCTACATCACAACAAAAGTGACAATTATAGAGACTCATCGGCCTCGACTATGAGCCGAGGTTGATTTTTGCCCAAAAATGATCGACTATGTTTTGGGCATTTTTAAACCTAGTTCGATGCCAAACGAGCCAATGATAAATACTCTTGGCCGGGGCTTGGGGTGATTTTTGCAAAAACACGACATTTAGGCCTAGAAAATACACTTTCCTAATATTTTGAGATGATGCGAGCACGCGGGCTTTCAAGTTCCGAGAAGAACTAGTGTAAATGGGCATGAAAAAATCTATAGGAAAATTGTAATCCCCGGTTTGAGGTTTTATGGATCTTCAACATAGCAAAAGTGACAACTATAGAGACTTATCGGCCTCGACTTTGAGGTGAGGTTGATTTTCGTAAAAGAATGGCCGACCACATTTTGAGCCGTTTTAGACGTAGTTCGATGACAAACGAGCCAACTATAAAAACTCATGGCCTTAGGCCATGACCTCGAGGTTATTTTAGTAAAAAGACGACATTTAGGCCTAGAAAATAAACTTTTCTAGTTTTTCGAGATAATGCGGGCATGCGGGCTTTCGAGTTTCGGGATGGGCTACCGTTAACAAGCGTTAAAAAATCTATAGGAAAACTATAATCCCCGGTTTGAAGTTTTTGGGACCTACATCATAGCAAAAGTGACAATTATAGAGACTTATCGACCACGACTGTGAGTTGAGGTTGATTTTTGCTTAAAAATGGCCGACAAAGTTTTGAACAATTATAGACCTTGTTCGATTCCAAACGAGCCAACGATAAAAACTTATGGCCTTAGGCGATGAGCTCGGGGTGATTTTTGTAAAAAAATGACTTTAGGCTAAGAAAATACACTTTTCTAGTTTTTCAAGATTATACGGGCATGCGGGCTTTCGACTTTTGAGAAGGGTCGGTGTGAACGAGCGTGAAAAAATCTATAGGAAAACTATAATCCCTAGCTTGAGGTTTTTGGAACCTACATCACAAGCAAAAGTGACAATTATAGAGACTCATCGGCCTCGACCGCAAGCTAAGGTTGATTTTCGCCCAAAAATGGTTGACTATGTTTTGAGCGAGTTTTAAACCTAGTTTGCCGCCAAACGAGCCAACGATAAATACTCATGGCCTATGGCCATGACCTCGGGTTGATTTTTGCAAAAAATAACGTTTCGACCTAAAAAATACCACTTTTCTAGTTGTTTGAGATGATGCGGGCACGCGAGCTTTCGAGTTCCGGGAAGAGTCGTCGTAAATGGGCATGAAAAAAATCTATACGAAAACCGAAATCCCTAGTTTGAGGTTTTTGAGACCTACAACATAGCAAGAGTGACAACTATAGAGACTCATCGACCTCGACTTTGAGGTGAGGTTAATTTTCTCCCAAAATGGTCAATCACGTTTTGAGCCATTTTAGACGTAGTTCAATGACAAACGAGCCAACGATAAAAACTCATGGCTTTTAGCCATGAACTCATAGTGATTTTTGAAAAAAATAACATTTAGGCCCGTAAAATACACTTTTCTAGTTTTTTGAAATGATGCGGGCTTTCATGTTTCGGGAAGGGCTAGTGTGAACGAGTGTGAAAAAATATACAAAAAAACTATAATCCCTAGTTTGAGGTTTTTGGGACCTACATCATAGCAAAAGTGACAACTATAGAGACTCATCGACCTCGATCGTGAGCTGAGGTTGATTTTCGCTCAAAAATGGCCGATCATGTTTTGAGCGAGTTGTAAGCCTAGTTTGATTCCAAACGAGCCAACGATAAAAAGTCATGGCCTTTCACTATGACCTCGGGGTGATTTTTGCAAAAAAATGATGTTTAGGCCTAGAAAATACACTTTTCTTGTTTTTTGAAATGATGCGGGCATGCGCGCTTTCGAGTTTCGGGAAGGGCTGGTGTGAACGAGCATAAAAAATCTATAGGAAAACTTGACTCCCTGGTTTGAGGTTTTCGGGACCTACATCATAGCAAAAGTGACAACTATAGAGACTTATCGACCTCGACCGTGAGCCGAGGTTGATTTTAGTGAAAAATTAGCCGACTATGTTTTGAGCGAGCTTTGAGACCTAGTTCGTTGCCAAACGAGCCAACGATAAAAACTCATGGGCTATGGCCATGACCTCGGGGTGATTTTTTCAAAAAACGACGTTTAGGCCCAAAAACACACTTTTCTACTTTTTCGAGATGATGTGGGCACGCGGGCTTTGGGATTTCGGGAAGAGCCGGTGTGAACGAGCATGAAAATATATATAAGAAAACCGTAATCCCTAGTTTGAGGTTTTTGGGACTTACATCATAGCAAAAGTGACAAATATAGAGACTCATCGGCCTCGACTATGAGCCGAGGTTGATTTTCGCCTAAAAATGGCCAACCATATTTTGAGAAGTTTTAGACCTAGTTTCATGTCAAACGAGCCAACGATAAATTCTCATGGCCTATGGCCATGACCTCGAGCTGATTTTTGTAAAAAACGACGTTTGTTCCCAAAAAATACTCCTTTCTATTTTTTTGAAAAGATGCGAGCACGCAAGCTTTCGAGTTTTGGGAAGGGTCGGTGTAAATGGGCGTGAAAAAATCTATAGGAAAACGGTAATCCATGGTTTGATGTTTTTGGGACCTACATCATAGAAAAAGTGACAAAGATAGAGACTCATCGGCCTTGACCGTGAGCCGAGGTTGATTTTTGGCCAAAAATGGCCGACTATGTTTTGAGTAGTTTTAGACCTAGTTCGTTGCCAAACGAGCCAACGATAAAAACTCATGGCTTATGGCCATGACTCGGGGGTGATTTTTTTAGAAAAATGACGTTGGGGCTAAAAAAATACTCTTTTCTAGTTTTTCGAGATGATGCGGACACGCGAGCTTTTGAGTTCCGGGAAGGGCCGGTGTGAATGAGCGTGAAAATATCTATAGGAAAACCGTAATCCCTAGTTTGAGGTTTTTGGGACCTACATATAGGAAAAGTGACAACTATAGAGACTTATCGGCCTCGACCGTGAGTCGAGGTTGATTTTAGCCAAAAAATGGCCGACTATGTTTTGAGCGAGTTTTAGACCTAGTTCATTGCCAAACGAGCCAATGATAAAAACCCATGGCCTATGGCCATGACCTCGAGGTGATTTTTTCAAAAAAATAACATTTAGGCCCAAAATATGCACTTTTCTATTTTTCCGAGATGATGCGGGCACGCGGGCTTTGGAGTTTTGGGAAGGGTTGGTGTGAACGAGCGTGAAAATATCTATAAGAAAATTTTAATCCCTAGCTTGAGGTTTTTGGGACTTACATCATAGCAAAAGTGACAAATATAGAGACTCATCGACCTCGACTATGAGTTAAGGTTGATTTTCGCCTAAAAATGGCCGACCATGTTTTGAGAAGGTTTAGACCTCGAGCTAATTTTTACAAAAAAAACGACGTTTAGGCTCAAAAAATACTCTTTTCTATTTTTTTAAGAAAATGCGGGCAAGCAAGCTTTCGAGTTCGGGAATGGTCGGTGTAAATGGGCGTGAAAAAATCTATGGGAAAATTGTAATCCATGGTTTGAGGTTTTTGGGACCTACATCATAGAAAAAGTGACAAAGATAGAGACTCATCGGCCTCAACTGCGAGCCGAGGTTGATTTTTGCCCAAAAATGGCCGACTATGTTTTGAGCGAGTTTTAGACCTAGGTCGTGTCCAAACAATCTAACGATAAAAACTCATGGCCTATGGCCATGACCTCGAGGTGATTTTTTTAAAAAAATGACGTTGGGGCCAAAAAAATACACTTTTTTAGTTTTTCGAGATGATGCGGACACGCGGGCTTTTGAGTTCCGGGAAGGGATGGTGTGAAGGCGCATGAAAATATCTATAGGAAAACAAGTAATCCCTAGTTTGAGGTTTTGGGGACCTACATCATAGCAAAAGTGACACCTATAGAGACTCATCGGCCTCAATCGTGAGCCGAGGTTGATTTTTGCCCAAAAATGGCCGACCTTGTTTTGAGAAGTTTGAGACGTAGTTCGATGCCAAACGAGCCAACGATAAATACTCATGGCCTATGGGCATGACCTCGGGGTGATTTTTCCAAAAAACGACGTTTAGGCCCAAAAAATACACTTTTCTATTTTTTTGAGATGATCCGGCACGCGAGCTTTCGATTTCCGACAAGGGCTAGTGTAAATGGACGTGAAAAAATCTATAAAAAAACTATAATCCATGGTTTGAGATTTTTGGGACCTATATCATAGAAAAAGTGACAAATATAGAGACTCATCCGCCTCTACTATGAAGCTGAGGTTGATTTTTGCCCAAAAATGACGGACTATGTTTTGAGCGATTTTAGAAATAGTTGTTTGCCAAGTAAGGCAACGATAAAAACTCATGGCCTATGGCCATGACTCGTGGGTGATTTTTGCAAAAAAACAACGTTTAGGCCCAAAAAATACACTTTTCTATTTTTTCAAGAAGATGCGGGCAAGCAAGCTTTCGAGTTCGGGAAGGGTTGGTGTGAATGGGCATGAAAAAATCTTTAGGAAAACTCGTAATCCATGGTTTGAGGTTTTTTGGACCTACATCATAGAAAAAGTGACAAAGATAGAGACTCATCGGCCTCTACTATGAGCTGAGGTTGATTTTTGCCCAAAAATGGCCGACTATATTTTGAGTAGTTTTAGACCTAGTTCGTTGCCAAACGATCCAACGATAAAAACTCATGGCCTATGGCCATGACCTCGAGGTGATTTTTTTTTAAAAAATACACTTTTCTAGTTTTTCGAGATAATGCGGACAAGCGGGCTTTTAAGTTCCGGGAAGTGCTTGGTGTGAACAAGCGTGAAAACGAGTAATCCCTAGTTTGAGGATTTTGGGTCCTACATCATAGCAAAAGTGACAACTATAAAGACTCATCGGCCTCGACCGTGAGCTGAGGTCGATTTTCGCCCAAAAATGGTCGACCTTGTTTTCGAAGTTTTAGACGTATTTCGATGCCAAACGAGCCAACGATAAATACTTATGGCCTAAGGCTATGTCCTCGAGGTGATTTTTTGCAAAAAAAATGACGTTTAGGCCCAAAAAATGCACTTTTCTATTTTTTCAAGATGATGCGGGCATGCGAGCTTTCGAGTTCCGGTAAAGGTCGGTGTAAATGGGCATGAAAAAATCTATAGGAAAACTATAATCCATGGTTTGAGGTTTTTGGGACCTACATCATAGAAAAAGTGACAAATATAGAGACTCATCCGCCTCTACTCGTGAGTTGAGGTTGATTTTTGCCCAAAAATGACGAACTATGTTTTGAGCGAGTTTTAGAAATAGTTGGTTGCTAGACGAGCGAACGATAAAAACTCATGGCCTATGGCCATGACCTCGAGGTGATTTTTGCAAAAAAACGATGTTTCGGCCCAAAAAATACACTTTTCTATTTTTTCGAAATGATGCGAGCTTTCAAGTTTCGGGAAGGGCTAGTGTAAATGGGCATGAAAAAGTCTATAGGAAAACTGTAATCCATGGTTTGAAGTTTTTTGGACCTACATCATAGAAAAAGTGACAAATATAGAGACTCATTCGCCTCTATCGTGAGTCGAGGTTGATTTTTACTAAAAAATGACTGATTATGTTTTAAGCAATTTTAGAACTAGTTCCTTGCCAAACGAGCCAACGATAAAAACTCATGGCCTATGGCCATGACCTCGAGGTGATTTTTTCGAAAAAATGACGTTGGGGCCAAAAAAATACACTTTTCTAGTTTTTTCGAGATGATACGGACATGCGGGATTTTGAGTTTCGGGAAGGGTTTGTGTGAACGAGCGTGAAAATATCTATAGAAAAACGAGTAATCCCTAGTTTGAGGTTTTTGGGACCTACATCATAGCAAAAGTGACAACTATAGAGACTTATCGGCCTCGACTATGAGCCGAGGTTGATTTTTTCCCAAAAATGGCCGACCTTGTTTTGAGAAGTTTTAGACGTAGTTCGATGCCAAACGAGCCAACGATAAATACTCATGGCCTATGGCCATGACCTCGGGGTGACTTTTGCAAAAAAACGACGTTTAGGATCAAAAAATACGAGTTTTCTTTTTTTTTCGAAAAGATGTGGGCGCGCAAGCTTTCGAGTTTCAGCAATGGTCGGTGTAATCGGGCGTGAAAAAATCTATAGGAAAACTATAATCCATGGTTTGAGGTTTTTGGGACCTACATCATAGAAAAAGTGACAAATATAGAGACTCATCCGCCTCTATTGTGAGTCGAGGTTGATTTTTGCCCAAAAATGATGGACTATGTTTTGAGCGAGTTTTAGATATAGTTGGTTACGAAATGAGCCAACTATAAATACTCATGGCCTATGGCGATGACCTCGGGGTGATTTTTGTAAAAAAACAACGTTAGGCCCCAAAAATACACTTTTCTATTTTTTCGAGATGATGCGAGCACGTGAGCTTTCGAGTTTCGAGAAGGGCTAGTGTAAATGGGCGTGAAAAAATCTATAGAAAAATTGTAATCCATGGTTTGAGGTTTTTTGGACTTACATCATAGAAAAAGTGATAAATATAGAGACTCATCCGCCTCTATTGCGAGTTAAGGTTGATTTTTGCTCAAACATGATCGACTATGTTTTGAGCGAGTTTTAGAACTAGTTCATTGCCAAACGAGCCAACGATAAAAACTCATGGCCTATGGCCATGACCTCGAGGTGATTTTTTCAAAAAAATGACGTTGGGGAAAAAAATACACTTTTCTAGTTTTTAGAGATGATACGGACACGCGGGCTTTTGAGTTCCGGGAAGGGTCGGTGTGAACGAGTGTGAAAATATCTATAGGAAAACTGTAATCTCTAGTTTGAGGTTTTTGGGACCTACATCATAGTAAAAGTGATAAATATAGAGACTCATCGGGTTTGATTGTGAGTCGAGGTTGATTTTCACCTAAAAATGGTCGACCAAGTTTTAAGCGAGTTGTAGTCCTTGTTCGATTCCAAATGAGCCTACGATAAAAACTCTTGGCCGTCGGCCATGACCTCGGGGTGATTTTTGCAAAAAAAATGACGTTTAGGCCTAGAAAATGCACTTTTCTAGTTTTTCGAGATGATGTGGACATACGGGCTTTCGAGTTCCGAGAAGGACTGGTGTGAACAAGGGTGAAAAAATGTATAGGAAAACTGTAATCTCTAGTTTGAGTTTTTTGGGACCTACATCATAGCAAAAGTGATAAATATAGAGACTCAACGGGCTTGACTGTGAGCCGAGGTTGATTTTCACCTAAAAATGGCCGACCAAGTTTTAAGCGATTATAGACCTTGTTCGATTCCAAACGAGCCTACGATAAAAACTCTTGGCCGTCGGCCATGACCTCGGGGTGATTTTTGCAAAAAAATGACGTTTAGGCCTAGAAAATGCACTTTTCTAGTTTTTCGAGATGATGCGGACATGCGGGCTTTCGAGTTCCGAGAAGGACTCGGTGTGAACAAGGGTGAAAAAATGTATAGGAAAACTATACTCCCTGGTTTGAGGCTTTCGGGACCTATATCATAGCAAAAGTAGAACTATAGAGACTCATCGACCTCGATTGTGAGCTAAGGTTGATTTTCGTTCAAAAACGATCGAGCAAGTTTTGAGCAATTTTAGACCTAGTTTGATACCAAACGAGTCAAAATTAAATACTCATGGCTCGTGGCAACGACCTCGGGGTGATTTTTGCAAAAAAACGACATTTAGGCCCAAAAAATACACTTTTGTAGTTTTTTGAGATGATGCGAGCACGCGGGCTTTAGAGTTTCGGGAAGGGCTAGTGTAAATGGGCGTGAAAAAATCTATAGGAAAACCGTAATTCTCGGTTTGAGGTTTTTGGGACCTACATCATAGCAAAAGTGACTAATATAGAGACTTATTAGCCTTTACTCGTGAGTCGAGGTTGATTTTCACTCAAAAATGGCCGACTAAGTTTTGAGCGAGTTATAGACCTAGTTCGATGCCAAACAAGCCAACGATAAAAGCTCATGCCCCTTGGCCATGACCTAGGGGTGATTTTTGTAAAAAACGATGTTTAGGCCCAAAAAATACACTTTTCTAGTTTTTTGAGATGATGCGGGCATGCGAGCTTTCAAGTTCCGAGAAGGGCTAGTGTGAACGACCATGAAAAAATCTATAGGAAAGATGTAAACTCTAGTTTAAGGTTTTTGGGACCTACATCATAGGTAAAGTGAGAACTATGGAGACTTATCGACCTCGTCTAGGAGGCTGAGGTTGATTTTCGCCCAAAAATGGCCGACCAAGTTTTGAGAAGTTTTAGACCTAGTTTGATGACAATCGAGCCAACGATAGAAACTCATAGCCTTTGGGCATGACCTCGGTGTGATTTTTTGCGGAAAAACAACATTTAGGCCTAGAAAATTCACTTTTCTAGTTTTTCGAGATGATGAGGGTATGCGAGCTTTCGAGTTCCGGGAAGGGCTAGTTTGAACGAGCATGAAAAAATCTATAGGAAAGCTATAATCCTTGATTTGAGGTTTTTGAGACCCACATCCTAGCAAAAATGACAACTATAGAGACTCATCGGCCTTAACCGTGAGCTGCGGTTGATTTTCTCCCAAAAATGGCCGACCAAGTTTTGAGACATTGTAGACCTAGTTCGATGCCAAACGAGGGAACGATAAAAAAACATGGCCTTTAGCCATGACCTCGAGGTGATTTTTCCAAAAACATAACGTTTAGGCAAAAAAAATACACTTTTCTAGTTTTTCGAGATGATGCGGGCATGCGAGATTTCGAGTTCCGGAAGGCCTGGTGTGATCGAGTGCGAACAAATCTATAGGAAAACTATAATCCCTAGTTTGAGGTTTTTGGGAGCTACATCATAGCAAAAGTGACAAATATAAAGACTTATCGGCCTCGACTATGAGTCGAGGTTGATTTTTGCCCAAAAATGGTTGACCATGTTTTGAGCGAGTTTTAGACCTCGTTCAATTCGAAACGAGCCAACGATAAATACTCATGGCCTATGGCCATGATGTCGAGGTGATTTTTTTTTTAAAATGACGTTTAGGAACAAAAAATACACTTTTTTAGTTTTTCGAGATGATGCGAGCATGCGTGCTTTCGAGTTTCGGGAAAGGCTAGTATGAACGAGTGTGAGAAAATCTATAGAAAAACTATAATTCCCGATTTGAGGTTTTTGGGACCAACATCATAGAAAAAGTGACAATAATAGAGACTCATCGGTCTCGACTGTGAGCCGAGGTTGATTTTCACCTAAAAACGGCCAACCAAGTTTTGAGTAATTTTAGACCTAGTTCGATGCCAAACGAGCCAATGATAAAAACTCATGGCTATTGGCCATGGCTTCGGGGTGATTTTTGTAAAACAATGACGTTTAGGCACGGAAAATACACTTTTCTAGATTTTCAAGATGATGCAAGCATGCGGGCATTCGAATTTCGAGAATGGTCGGTGTGAATGAGCGTGAGAAAATCTATAGGAAAACTATAATCCCCGGTTTGAAGTTTTTAAGACCTACATCATAGCGAAAGTGACAACTATAGAGACTTATCGACCTCGATTGTGAACCGAGATTGATTTTCTCCCAAAAATGATCGACCATTTTTGAGCGATTGTAGACCTAGTTCGATGCCAAATGAGCCAACAATAAAAACTCATGACCTTTGGGCATGACCTCGGAGTGATTTTTGCAAAAAAACAACGTTTAGGCCGAGAAAATACACTTTTCTAGTTTTTCGACATGATGCGGGTATGTGGGCTTTCAAGTTCCGGGAAGGGATGGTGATAACGAGCGTGAAAAAATCTATAAGAAAACTATAATCCCTGGTTTGAGGTTTTTGAGACTAACATCATAGCAAAAGTGACAACAATAGAGACTCATCGGCCTCGACGGTGAGTCGAGGTTGATTTTCGCCAAAAAATGGCCGATAATGTTTTGAGCGAGTTTTAGACCTATTGCAATGCCAAACGAGCTAATGATAAATACTCATGGCTCGTGGCCATGAAGTCGAGGTGAATTGTGTAAAAAAAACGACGTTTATGCCTAAAAAAATACATTCTTTTAGTTTTTTGAGATGATGCGGGCACACGGGCTTACGAGTTCCAAGAAGGGCTGGTGTGAACGAGCGTGAAAAAATCTATAGAAAAATTGTAATCCCCGGTTTGAGGTTTTTGGGACCTACATCAAAGCAAAAGTGACAAATATAGAGACTCATCGGCCTCGATTGTGAGTCGAGGTTGATTTTCACCCAAAAATGGCCGACAATGTGTTTAGCATTTTTAGACCTCGTTCGATGCCAAACGAGCTAATGATAAATACTCATGGCCTAAGGCCATGACCTCGGGGTGATTTTTTGCAAAAAAAACGATGTTTAGGCCCAAAAATACACTTTTCTAGTTTTTCGAGATGATGCGGGCACGCGAGCCGACGAGTTCCGGGAAGGGTCTGGTGTAAATTGGCATGAAAACATCTATAGGAAAACTATAATCCCCGGTTTAGGGTTTTTGGGACCTACATCATAGGAAAACCGACAAATATAGAGACTCATGGCCTCGACTATAAGCTAAGGTTGATTTTCGCCTAAAAATGGTCAATCATGTTTTGAGCAATTTTAGGCCTAGTTTGATGCAAAACGAGACAACAATAGAAACTCTTATCCCGTAAACATGACCTCGGGCTGATTTTTTGAAAAAAACGATGTTTAGGCCTAGAAAATACATTTTTCTAGTTTTTTAAGATGATGCGGGCATGCGGGCTTTTGAGTTCCGGGATAGGTTGGTATGAACGAGCGTGAAAAAATCTATATGAAAACCGTAATCCATGGTTTGAGGTTTTTGGGCTCGCATCATAGCAAAGGTGACAACTATAAAGACTCATCGGCCTCGACTCGTGAGCTTAGGTTGATTTTCGTCCAAAAATGGGTTCCGAGCGAGTTTTAGACCTAGTTTGATGGCAAATGAGCCAACAATAAAAACTCATTGTCTTTGGCCATGACCTAGGGGTGATTTTTGCAAAAAAATGACGTTTAGGCCCAAAAATGGTTGCATAAGTTTTGAGCGAGTTTTAGACCTACTTCGATGGCAAACAAGCCAACGATAAAAACTCATGACTTTGGGGTATGACCTCGGGGTGATTTTATCAAAAAAATGATGTTTAGGCCTAGAAAATACACTTTTCTACTTTTTTCGAGATGATGCGAGCATGCGGGCTTTTGAGTTTCGAGAGGGGCTGGTGTGAACGAGTGTGAAAAAATCTATAGGAAAACCGTAATCCATGGTTTGAGGTTTTTGGACTCGCATAATAGCAAACGTGATAACTATAGAGACTCATCGACCTCGACCGTTAGTCGAGGTTGATTTTTATCCAAAAATGGCCGACCAAGTTTTGAGTAGTTTTAGACCCAGCTCGATGCGAAACGAGCCAACAATAAAACTCATGGCCTTTGGCCATGACCTCGAGATGATTTTTGTATCAAAACGACGTTTAGACCCGTAAAATACATTTTTCTAGTTTTTTGAGCCGATACGGGCATGCGAGCTTTCGTGTTTTGGGAAGAGCTGGTGTGAACGAGCGTAAAAAAATCTATAGGAAAACTACAATCCCTAGTTTGAGGTTTTTGGGACTTATATCATAGCAAAAATGACAAACGAGAAAGACTCCTCGGTCTCAACTTTGAGCTAAGGTTAATTTTCGTCCAAAAATAGCCGATCAAGTTTTGAGCAGTTTTAGACCTAGTTCGATTCCAAACGAGCCAATGATAAAAACTCATGGCTATTGGCAATGACTTTGGGGTGATTTTTGCAAAAATAAAAGACGTTTAGGCACAAAAAATACACTTTTCTAGATTTTGGATATGATGCGAGCATACGGGCTTTCGAGTTTCGAGAAGGGTCGGCGTGAACGAGCGTGAAAAAATTTATAGGAAAACTATAATCCCCGGTTTGAAGTTTTTGGGACTTACATCATTGAAAAACTAACAACTATAGAACCTCATCGGCCTCAACTGTTAGCTGAGGTTGATTTTTGCCCAAAATCGATCATCCATGTTTTGAGCTATTTTAGACCTAGTTCGATGCCAAACGAGGAAAAGATAAAAACTCATGGCCTTTTTCCATGACCTCGGGGTGATTTTGCAAAAAAACTACATTTAGGCGTAAAAAATACACTTTTCTTATTTTTCGAGATAATGCGAGCATGCGGGCTTTCGAGTTCGGCTAAGGGCTAGTGTGAATGAGCATGAAAACATCTATAGGAAAACCGTAATCCCCGGTTTGTGGTTTTTGGGACCTATATCATAGCAAAAATGATAACTATAGAGACTCATCGGCCTCGACCGTAAGCTAAGGTTGACTTTCGCCCAAAAACGATCGACCATGTTTTGAGTAGTTTTAGACCTAGTTCGATGCCAAATGAGCCAAAGATAAAAACTCATGGCCTTTGGCCATGACCTCGTGGTGATTTGGCAAAAGAAAACGACATTTCGACACGTAAAATACACTTTTCTAGTTTTTTGAGATAATGCGAGCATGCGGGCTTTCGAGTTCCGGAAGGGTCGGTGTGAATGAGCATGAAAACATCTATAGGAAAACTATAATCCATGTTTTGAGGTTTTTGGTACCTACATCATAGAAAAAGTGACAACTATAGAGACTCATCGACCTCGACCGTTAGCAGAGATTGATTTTCGTATAAAAATGGTCGACCAAGTTTTGAGTAGTTTTAGAACTAGTTCGATGCTAAACGAGCCAACGTAAAAACTCATGGCCTTTGGCCATGACCTCGGGATGATATTCGCAAAAAAAATGACATTTAGGCCCGGAAAATACACTTTTCTAGTTTGTCGAGCCGATACGGGCATGTAGGCTTTCGAGTTCTAGGAAGGGTTGGTGTGAATGAGCGTGAAAAAATCTATAGGAAAATTGTAATCCCCGATTTGAGGTTTTTGGGACTCGCATCATAGCGAAAGTTACAACTATAGAGACTCCTCGGCCTCGACTCGTGAGTCGAGGTTGATTTTCGCCCAAAAATGATCGATCAAGTTTTGAGCGAGTTTTAGACCTAGTTCCATCCAAAACGAACAAACGATAAATACTCATGGCTTGTGGTCATGACCTCGGGGTGATTTTTTCAAAAAAATGACGTTTAGGCAAAAAAATACGAGTTTTCTAGTTTTTTGTGATAATGCGAGAATGCGGGCTTTTGAGTTCCGGGAAGGGATGGTGTGAATGAGCGTGAAAAAATCTATAGGAAAACTATAATCCCCGGTTTGAGGTTTTTTGACCTACATCATAGCAAAAGTGACGACTACGGAGACTCTTTGGCCTCGATCGTGAGCCGAGGTTGATTTTCGCCCAAAATCGACCGACCATGTTTTGAGTAGTTTTAGACCTAGTCCAATGCCAAATGAGCCAAAAATAAAAACTCATGGCCTTTAGCCATGAGCACGGGGTGATTTTGTAAAAATATGACATTTAGGCCCGTAAAATACACTTTTTTAGTTTTTCGAGATAATACGGGCATGCGAGCTTTCTAGTTTCGGGAAGGGTCGGTGTGAACGAGCGTGAAAACATCTATAGAAAAACTATAATCCCCGCTTTGAGGTTTTTGGGACCTACATCATAGCAAAAGTGACAATTATAGAGACTCATCGGCATTGATCGGGAGCCGAGGTTTATTTCGCCCAAAAATGGTCGACCATGTTTTGAGCAATTTTAGACCTAGTTCGATGCCAAATGAACCAACGATAAATACTAAAGGGCGAGTGGCCATGACCTCGAGGTGAGTTTTATAAAAAAACGATGTTTAGGCTCGAAAAATACACTTTTCTAGTTTTCGAGATGATGCGGGTATGCGGGCTTTCGAGTTTCGGGAAGGGTCGGTGTGAAAGATCGTGAAAAAACCTATAGAAAAACCGTAATCCCTAGTTTGAGGTTTTTGGGGCCTACACCATAGCAAAAGTGACAAACATAGAGACTCCTCGGCCTCGACCGTAAGCCGAGGTTGATTTTTGCCCAAAAATGGTCGATCAAGTTTTGAGTAGTTTTAGACCTAGTTCGATGCCAAATGAGCCAACGATAAACAATCATGGCTTGTGGTCATGACCTCGGGGTGATTTTTTAAAAAATGACGTTTAAGCCAAAAAAAATACACTTTTCTAGTTTTTTTGTGATAATGCGAGCATACGGGCTTTCGAGTTTCGAGAAAGGCTAGTGTGAACGAGTGTGAAAAAATCTATAGGAAAACTATTATCTCCGGTTTGAGGTTTTTAGGACCTACTTCATAGAAAAAGTGACAACTATAGAGACTTATCGGCCTCGACTATTAGCCGAGGTTGATTTTCACCTAAAAACGGCCAACCAAGTTTTGAGCGAGTTTTATACCTAGTTCAATTCCAAACGAGCCAACGATAAAAACTCATGGCTATTGGCCATGACCTCGGGGTGATTTTTGCAAAAAAAAGAACGTGTAGGCACATAAAGTACACTTTTCTAGATTTTCAAGATGATGCGAGCATGCGGGCTTTTGAGTTTCGGGAAGAGCTGGTGTGAACAAGCGTGAAAAAATCTATAGCAAAACTATAATCCCCGGTTTCAAGTTTTTGAGACCTACATAATAGCAAAAGTGACAACTATAGAGACTCATTGGCTTCGACTCGTGAGCTAAGATTTATTTTCGCCCAAAAATGGCCGACCATGTTTTAAGCGAGTTTTAGACCTAGTTCGATGGCAAACGAGCCAACGATAAAAACTCATAGTATTTGGCCATGACCTAGGGTTGATTTTATAAAAAAATGACGTGTAGGCCCAAAAAATACACTTTTTTAGTTTTTCGAGAAGATGTGAGCTTGCGGGCTTTCAAGTTTCGGGAAGGGTCGATGTGAACAAGCATGAAAAAATCTATAAGAAAACTATAACCCCGGTTAAAGGTTTTTGAGACCTATATCATAGAAAAAGTGACAAATATAGAGACTCATCGGCCTCGACCGTGAGCCGAGGTTGATTTTCGCTCAAAAACGACCGACTATGTTTTAAGCGAGTTATAGACCTAGTTTGATGCCAAACGTGCCAACGATAAAAACTCATGGGCTCTGGACATGACCTCGGGGTGATTTTTGCAAAAAACGACGTTTAGGCCCATAAAATACGCTCTTCTAGTTTTTTGAGATGATGCGGGCATGCGGGCTTTTGATTTCCGGGAAGGGCTGGTGTGAACGAGCGTGAAAAAATCTATAGGAAAACTATAATCTCCGGTTTCAAGTTTTTTTACCTACATCATAGCAAAAGTGACAACTATAGAGACTCATTAGCCTCGACCGTGAGCCGAGGTTGATTTTCGCCCCAAAACGACCAACCATGTTTTGAGCAGTTTTAGACCTAGTTCGATGGTAAACGAGCCAACGATAAAAACTCATGACCTTAGGCTATGACCTTGGGTTGATTTTATCAAAAAGCCGATGTTTAGGCCTAGAAAATACACTTTTCTACTTTTTTCGACATGATGTGGGCATGCGGGCTTTCGAGTTTCGAGAGGGACCGGTGTGAACGAGCGTGAAAAAATCTATAGGAAAACTATAATCCATGGTTTGAGGTTTTTTGGACTCGCATCATAGTGGAAGTGGTAACTAAAGAGACTCATCGACCTCGACCGTGAGTTGAGATTGATTTTTTTCCAAAAATGGCCGATCATGTTTTGAGCGGTTTTAGACCTAGTTTGATGGAAATCGAGCCAACAATAAAAACACATAGTCTTTGGCCATGACCTAGTGGTTGATTTTATAAAAAAAATGATGTGTAGGCCCAAAAAATACACTTTTCTAGTTTTTCGAGAAGATGCGACCCCGCGGCCTTTCGAGTTCCGGAAGGGCTCGGTGTTAACGAGCGTGAAAAAATCTATAAGAAAACTATAATCCCTGGTTAAAGGTTTTTGAGACCTACATCATAGAAAAAGTGACAAAAATAGAGACTCATCGACCTTGACTCGTGAGTTGAGGTTGATTTTCGTCCAAAAATAACCAACCATATTTTGAGCGGTCTTGGACCTAGTTCGATGGCAAACGAGCCAACGATAAAAACTCATGGCCTTTATCCATCACCTCGAGGTGATTTTTGCAAAAAAATGACGTTTAGGCCTAGAAAATACACTTTTCTAGTTTTTTGACATGATGCGAGCATGCGGGCTTTCGAGTTTCGGAAAGGGCTAGCGTGAACGAGCGTGATAAATTCTATGGGTAAGTCGTAATCCCCGGTTTGAGGTTTTTGGGACCTACATCATAGCAAAAGTGACAACCATAGAGACTCATCAGCCTCGACTACGAGCCGAGGTTGATTTTCACCCAAAAAAGGCCGATCATGTTTTGAGAAGTTTTAGACCTAGTTCAATGCCAATCGAGCCAATGATAAAACCTCATGGCCTTTAGCCATGACCTTGGGGTGATTTTTTCAAAAAAACAACGTTTAGGACCGTAAAATACAATTTTGTAGCTTTTCGAGATAATGCGAGTATCGGAGCTTTTGAGTTCTAGGAATGGCTGGTGTGAACGAGCATGAAAAAATCTATGGAAAAACCGTAATCCTTGGTTTGAGATTTTTTAGGACCTACATCATAGCAAAAGTGACAACTATAGAGACTCATCGGCCTCGACCGTGAGCCGAGGTTGATATTCATCCAAAAATGATTGATCATGTTTTGAGCAGTTTTAGACCTAGTTCCATGGCAAACAAGCCAAAGATAAAAACTCATGGCTTTCATCCATCACCTCGGGGTGATTTTTGCGAAAAAATGACGTTTTGGCCTAGAAAATACACTTTTCTAGTTTTTTGAGATGATGCGAGCATGCGGGCTTTCGAGTTCCGGGAGGGGCCGGCGTGAAGGAGCGTGAAAAATTCTATGGGAAAACTATAATGCTTAGTTTGTGGTTTTTGGGACCTACATCATAGCAAAAGTGACAACCGCCGAGACTCATCGGCCTCGACTATGAGTTCCGGTTGATTTTCGCCTAAAAATGGTCGACCATATTTTGAGCAGCTTTTAAACCTAGTTCGATGCCAAACGAGCCAATGATAAAAACTAATGGCCTTAGGCCATGACCTCGGGGTGATTTTTGTAAAAAAATGACGTTTAGGACTAGAAAATACAATTTTTTAGTTTTTCGAGATGATGCGAGCATGCGAGCTTTCGAGTTTCGTGAATGACCGGTGTGAACGAGCGTGAAAAAATCTATGGAAAAGCCGTAATCCCCGGTTTGAGGTTTTTGGGACCTACATTATAGCAAAAGTGACAACCATAGAGACTCATCGACCTCGACCGTGAGCCGACGTTGATTTTTGCCCAAAAATGGCCGACCATGTTTTAAGTTTTAGACCTAGTTCGATGCCAAACGAGCCAATGATAAAAACTCATGGTCCTTAGCCATGACCTCGGGCTGATGTTTTCAAAAAAATGACATTTAGGCCTACAAAATACAATTTTCTAGTTTTTTTGAGATGATGCGAGCATGCGGGCTTCTAACTTCCGGAAGGGTCGGTGTGAATGAGCATGAAAAATTCTATGGGAAAACTCGCAATGCTTAGTTTGAGGTTTTTGCGACCTACATCATAGCAAAAGTGACAACTACGAGAGACTAATTGGCCTCGACTATGAGTTGTGGTTGATTTTCGCCCAACAATGGCCGACCATGTTTCGAGCGATTTTAGACCTAGTTTGATGCCAAACAAGCCAACAATAAAAACTCATGGCCTAAGGCCATGACCTCGAGGTGATTTGTCCAAAAAAACGACGTTTAGGACCAAAAAATTAATTTTTTGATTTTTTGAGATGATACGGGCATGCGAGCTTTCGAGTTCCGGGATGGTCGGTGCAAACGAGTGTGAAAAAATTATGGAAAAACCGTAATCCCCGGTTTGATGTTTTTGGGACCTATATCATAGAAAAAGTGACAACTATAGAGACTCATCGGCCTCGATAGTGAGTTGAGGTTGATTTTTGCCCAAAAATGAGGGACCAAGTTTTGAGCGAGTTTTAGACCTAATTCGATGGAAAATGAGCCAACGATAAAAACTCATGGCCTTTATCCATGGCCTCGTGGTGATTTTTGTAAAAAAATGAGGTTTAGGCCTAAAAAATACACTTTTCTAGTTTTTCGAGATGGTGCGGGTATGCGAGCTATCGAGTTCCGAGTGGGCCGGAGTGAATGAGCATGAAAAAATCTATAGGAAAACTATAATCCATGGTTTGAGGTTTTTGGGACTCGCATCATAGCGAAAGTGACAACTATAGAAACTCATCGACCTTAACCGTGAGTTGAGGTTGATTTTCGCCCAAAAATGGTCGACCATGTTTTGAGCAATTTTAGACCTAGTTCGATGCCAAACGAGCCAATGATAAAAACTCATGCCCCTTATCCATGTCCTCGGGTGATTTTTTCGAAAAAACGACATTTAGGCCTAGAAAATACTCTTCTCTAGTTTTTGAGATGATGCGGGCATGCGGCTTTCGAGTTCCGAGAAGGGTCGGCGTGAACAAGCATGAAAAATTCTATGGGAAAACCGTAATGCTTAGTTTGAGGTTTTTGGGACCTACATCATAGCAAAAGTGACAACTATAGAGACTTATCGGCCTCGACCGTGAGCCGAGGTTGATTTTCGCCAAAAATGACCGACCAAGTTTTAAGCAGTTTTAGACCTAGTTCGATGGCAAACGAGCCAACGATAAAAATTCATGGCCTTTATCCACAACCTTGGGGTATTTTTGCGAAAAACGACGTTTAGGCCTAGAAAATACTCTTTTCTAGTTTTTTGAGATGATGCGGTTATGCGGGCTTTCGAATTCCGGAAGGGTCGGCGTGAACAAGCATGAAAAATTCTATGGGAAAACCGTAATGCTTAGTTTAAGGTTTTTGGGACCTACATCATAGGAAAAGTGACAACTACGGAGACTCATCGCCCTCGACCGTGAGTTGACATTGACTTTCGCCCAAAAATGGTCGATCATGTTTTGAGCAGCTTTAGACCTAGTTCGATGCCAAACGAGCCAACGATAAAAAATCATGGCCTTGGGGCATGACCTCGGGGTGATTTTTGCAAAAAAATGACGTTTAGGACTAGAAAATACAATTTTCTAGTTTTTCGAGATGATGCGGGCATGCGAGTTTTTGAGTTTCGAGAATGGCCGGCATGAACGAGCGTGAAAAAATCTATGGGAAAACTCTAATCCCCGGTTTGAGGTTCTTGGGACCTACATTATAGCAAAAGTGACAAATATAGAGATTCATCGGCCTCGACCGCGAGTCAGGGTTGATTTTCGCCCAAAAATGTCCGACCATGTTTTGAGCAGCTTTAGACCTAGTTCGATGGCAAACGAGCCAACGATAAAAATTCATGGCCTTTATCCACGACCTCGTGGTATTTTTGCGAAAAACAACGTTTAGGCCTAGAAAATACTCTTTTCTAGCTTTTCAAGATGATGCGGGTATGCGGGCTTTCGATTCCGAGAAGGGTCGGCGTGAACAAGCATGAAAAATTCTATGGGAAAACCGTAATGCTTAGTTTGAGGTTTTTGGGACCTACATCATAGGAAAAGTGACAACTACGAGACTCATCGGCCTCGACCGTGAGTTGAGGTTGACTTTTGCCCAAAAATGGCCGACCATGTTTTGAGTCTGTTTTAGACCTAGTTCGATGCCAAATGAGCCAATGATAAAAACTCATGGCCTTAGTGGCATAACCTCGAGGTGATTTTTGCAAAAAAATGACATTTAGGACGAAAAAATACAATTTTCTAGTTTTTCGAGATGATGCGGGCATGCGAGCTTTCGAGTTTCGAGAATGACCGGCATGAACGAGCATGAAAAAATCTATATGAAAACTCTAATCCCCGGTTTGAGGTTTTTGGGACCTACATTATAGCAAAAGTGACAAATATAGAGACTCATCGACCTTCTCTCGTGAGTTGAGGTTGATTTTTGCTCAAAAATGGCCGACCATGTTTTGAGCAATTTTAGACCTAGTTCGATGCCAAACGAGCCAATGATGAAAACTCATGGCCCTTATCCATGACCTCGTGGTGATTTCTTTTCAAAAAAATGACGTTTAGGCCTAGAAAATACTCTTTTCTAGTTTTACGAGATGATGCGAGCATGTGGACTTTCGAGTTCCGAAAAGTGCTCGGCGTAAACGAGCATGAAAAATTTTATGGGAAAACTCGTAATGCTTCCTTTCGAGGTTTTTGGGACCTACATCATAGCAAAAGTGACAACTACGGAGACAATTCGGCTTCGACTATGAGTTGAGGTTGATTTTTGCCCAAAAATAGCCGACCATGTTTTTAGTTTTAGACCTAATTCGATAGAAAACGAGCCAACGATAAAAACTCATGGCCTTCATCCGTGACCTTGGGGTGAGTTTTGCAAGAAAACGACGTTTAGGCCTAAAAAATAGACTTTTCTAGTTTTTTGAGATGATGCGGGTATGCGGGCTTTCGAGTTCCGAGAGAGGGTGGTGTGAAAGATTGTGCAAAAATCTATAGGAAAACCGCAATCCATGGTTTCGTGTTTTCGAGACTCGCATCATAGCAAAAGTGACAACTATAAAGACTCATCGACCTCGACCGTGAGTTGAGGTTGATTTTCACCCAAAAATGGCCGACCATGTTTTGAGCGGTTTTAGACCTAGTTCGATGGCAAACAAGCCAACGATAAAAACTCATTGTCTTTGGCCATGACCTAGGGGTGATTTTTTTCAAAAAAAACAACGTATAGGCCCAAAAAATACACTTTTCTAGTTTTTCGAGATGATTCCGACATGCGAGCTTTCAAGTTCCCGGAAGCGCTAATGTGAACGAGCGTGAAAAAATCTATAAGAAAACTATAAACCCTAGTTTAAGGTTTTTCGGACCAACATCATGACAAAAGTGACAACTACGGAGACTCATTGACCTCGATTGTGAGTTGGGTTGATTTTTGCCCAAAAATGGTCGACCATGTTTTGAGCGAGCTTTAGACCTAGTTCGATGCCAAACGAGCCAACGATAAAAACCTATGGCCTTTGACCTTGACCTCGGGGTGATTTTTGCAAAAAAACGATGTTTAGGAGCGAAAAATACAATTTTCTAGTTTTTCGAGATAATACGGCATACGAGCTTTCGAGTTTCGAGAATAGTCGGTGTGAACAAGCATGAAAAATTCTATGGGAAAACCGTAATCCCCGGTTTGAGGTTTTTGGGACCTACATCATAGGAAAAGTGACAAACATAGAGACTCATCGGCCTCGACCGTGAGATGAGGTTGATTTTCGACCAAAAATGGTCGACCATGTTTTGAGCAGCTTTTAGACCTAGTTTGATAGAAAACGAGCCAACGATAAAAACTCCTTGTCTTTTTCCATGACCTAGAGGTGATTTTTTTCAAAAAAACGACATATAGGCCCAAAAAATACACTTTTCTAGTTTTTCGAGATGATGTCGGCATGCGAGCTTTCGAGTTTTGGGAAGGGCTAGTGTGAACGAGGGTTAAAAAATCTATAAAAAAACTATAATCCCCGGTTTGTGGTTTTTGGATCTACATCATAGCAAAAGTGACAACTATAGAGATCATCGGCCATAGCTAAGATTGATTTTTGCCCAAAAATGGTCGATCAAGTTTTAAGTAGTTTTAGACTTAGTTCAACAACGAAACAAGCCAACGATAAATACTCATGGCTTATGGCTATGACCTCGGGGTATTTTTGTAAAAAAAACATCATTTAGCCCTAAAAAATACACTTGGTTTGAGGTTTTTGGGACCTACATCATAGAAAAAGTGAATGAGTGTGAAAAAGTCTATGCGGGTAGTTTTAGAGTTTTTCGAGATGATGTGGGTATGCGGGCTTTCGAGTTCCGAGAAGGGCTGATGTGAATGAGTGAAAAAATCTATTGGAAAACCGTAATCCTTGGTTTGAGGTTTTTGGGACCTACATCATAGAAAAAGTGACAACTATGGAGACTCATCGGCGTCGACTATGAGCCGAGGTTGATTTTCTCCCAAGAATGGTCGACCAAGTTTTGAGCAATTGTAGACCTAGTTCGATGGCAAATGAGGCAATGGTAAATACTCATGGTCTATGGCCATGATGTCGTGGTGATTTTTGTAAAAAAATGACATTTAGGCCTAGAAAATACAATTTTCTAGTTTTTCGAGATAATGCGGGCTTTCGGGTTTCGTGAAGCTCGGTGTGAACGAGTGTGAAAAATCTTTGAAAAAAATAGTAATCCCCGGTTTGAGGTTTTTTGGGACCTACATCATAGCAAAAGTGACAAATATAGAGACTCATCGGCCTCGACCGTGAGATGAGGTTGATTTTCGCCCAAAAATGGCCGACCATATTTTGGGTAGTTTTAGACCTAGTTCGATGCCAAACGAGCCAATGATAAAAGCTCATGGCTTTTAGCCATGACCTCGGGGTGATTTTTTCAAAAAAACGACGTTTAGGCCTAGAAATACACTTTTCTTGCTTTTTGAGATGATGCGGGCTTACGGGCTTTAAGTTTTGGGATGGGCCGATGTGAACGAGCGTGAAAAAATCTATAGAAAAACTATAATTCGTGGTTTAAGGTTTTTGGGACCCGCATCGTAGCGAAAGTGAGAACTATATAGACTCATCGGCCTCGACTATGAGCTAAGGTTGATTTTCGCTCAAAAATAGCCGACCAAGTTTTGAGCTAGCTTTAGACCTAGTTCGATGGCAAATGAGCCAACGATGAAAAATCATTGTCTTTGGCCATGACCTAGGGGTGATTTTTGAAAAAAATGACATTTAGGCCCAAAAAATACACTTTCCTAGTTTATCGAGATGATGCGGACATGCGAGCTTTCGAATTCCGAGAAGGGCTAGTGTGAACGATCGTGAAAAAATCTATAGGAAAACTATAAACCCTAGTTTATGGTTTTTGGGACCTACAACATAGCAAAAGTGAAAACTATAGAGACTCATCGGCCTCGACATCGAGCCGAGGTTGATTTTCGCCCAAAAATGGCCGACCAAGTTTTGAGTAGTTTTAGACCTAGTTCGATGCCAAACAATCCAATGAAAAAAATTCATGGCCTTTATCCATGACCTCGCGATGATTTTTGCAAAAAAACGTCGTTTTGGCCCGTAAAATGTAATTTTCTAGTTTTTCGAGATTATGTGGGCATGCGGGCTTTTGAGTTCCGGGAAGGACCGATGTGAGCGAGCGTGAAAAAATCTATGCCAAAACTATAATCCTTGGTTTGAGGTTTTTGGGACCTACATCATAGCAAATGTGACAAATATAGAGACTCATCAGCCTCGACCGTGAGATGAGGTTGATTTTCGACCAAAAATGGCCGATCATGTTTTGGGTAGTTTTAGACCTATTTCGATGCCAAACGAGCCAACAATAATAAATCATGGCCTTTAGCCATGGCCTTGAGGTGATTTTTTCAAAAACACTATGTTTAGGCTCGTAAAATACAATTTTCTAGTTTTTCGAGGTGATGCGAGCATGCGGGCTTCGAGTTCCGGGAAGGGCCGGCGTGATCGAGCGTGAAAAATTCTATGCGAAAGTTGTAATCCCCGGTTTGAGGTTTTTGGGACCTACATCATAGTAAAAGTGACAACCATAGGGACTCATCGCCTTCGACCGTGAGCCGAGGTTAATTTTCGCCCAAAAATGGCCGACCATGTTTTGAGAAGTTTTAGACCTAGTTCGATGCCAAAGAAGCCAACGATAAAACCTCATGGCCTTCAATGATGACCTCGGGGTGATTTTTTCAAAAAAAAGACGTTTAGGCCTAGAAAATACAATTTTTTAGTTTTTCGAGATGATGCGAGCATGCGAAATTTTAAGTTTCGGGAAGGCTAGCGTGAACGAGTGTGAAAAATTCTATGGGAAATCTACAATGCTTAGCTTGAGGTTTTTAAGACCTACATCATAGCAAAAGTGATAACTGCAGAGAATCATTGGCCTCGACTCGTGAGTTGAGGTTGATTTTTGTGCAAAAATGGTCAAACATGTTTTGAGCGAGCTTTAGACCCGGTTCGATGTCAAACAAGCCAATAATAAAAACACATGGCCTTTGGCCATGACCTCGTGGTGATTTTTGCAAAAAAACGACGTTTAGGACCGTAAAATACAATTTTCTAGTTTTTCGAGATGATACGGGATGCGAGCTTTCGAGTTCCGGCAATTTCGGTGTGAACGAGTGTGAAAAATTTATGGGAAAACTATAATCTCTAGTTTTAGGATTTTGGGACCTACATCATAGTAAAAGTGACAACTATAGAGACTTATCGACCTCGACCGTGGGCGGAGGTTGATTTTCACCCAAAAATGGCCGATCGAGTTTTGAATAGTTTTAGACCTAGTTCGATGCCAAACGAGCCAACGATAAAAACTCATGTCATTTGGCCATGACCTCGGGGTGATTTTTGCAAAAAAAATGACGTTTAGGTCCGTAAAATACAATTTTCTAGTTTTTTGAGATTATGCGGTCATGCGGGCTTTTGAGTTTCGGGAAGGGCTGGTGTGAACGAGCGTGAAAAAATCTATGGGAAAACCGTAATCCTTGGTTTAAGGTTTTTGATACCCGCATCATAGCAAAAGTGACGACTATAGAGGCTTATCGGCCTCGACCGTGAGTTGAGGTTGATTTTCGTACAAAAATGGCCGACCAAGTTTTGTGACATTTTATACCTAGTTTTATTCCAAATGAGCCAACGATAAAAATTCATGGCCTTTTGCCATTAACTAGGGGTGATTTTTGCAAAAAATGACGTTTAGGGCCGTAAAATACAATTTTCTAGTTTTTCGAGATAATGCGTGCATGCGAACTTTCGAGTTCTAGGAATGGTCGGTGTGAACGAGCGTGAAAAATTCTATGGGAAAGTCTGTAATCCCTAGTTTGAGGTTTTTGGGACCTACATTATTGCAAAAGTGACAATTATAAAGACTCATCGGCCTCGATTGTGAGATGAGGTTGATTTTCGACCAAAAATGGCCAACCATGTTTTAAGCGAGTTTTAGACCTAATTTGATGGAAAATGAGCCAATGATAAAAACTCATTGTCTTTGTCCATGACCTAGGGGTATTTTTTTAAAATAATGACGTGTAGGCCTAAAAAATACACTTTTCTAGTTTTTCAAGATGATGCTGGCATGCGGGCTTTCGAGTTTCGGGAAGGGTCGGTGTGAACGAACGTTAAAAAATCTATAACAAAGCCGTAATCCCCGGTTTGTGGTTTTTGAGACCTATATCATAGCAAAAGTGACAACTATAGAGACTCATCGGCCTCAACCGTGAGTTGAGGTTGATTTTCGCCCAAAACTCGGTCAATCAAGTTTGAAGCCGTTTTAGACTTAGTTCGACAAAGAAACGAGCCAACGATAAATACTCATGGCTTGTGGCCATGACCTCGTGGTATTTTTGTAAAAAAACGACATTTAGACCCAAAAAATACACTTTTTTATTTTTTCGAGATCATGCGGGCATGCGGGCTTTTGAGTTCCGAGAAGGGTCGGTGTGAACGAGCATGAAAAAATATATAGAAAAAATGTAAACCCTAGTTTAAGGTTTTTGGGACTCGCATCATAGCAAAAGTGACAACTATAGAGACTCATCGGCCTCGACCGTGAGCCGAGGTTGATTTTCGTCCAAAAGTGGCCGACCAAGTTTTGAGCGCTTTCGGACCTAGTTCGATGGTAAATGAACCAACGATAGAAGCTCATTGTCTTTGGCTATCACCGACGGGTGATTTTTTCAAAAGAAACAACGTTTAGGCCCAAAAAATACACTTTTCTAGTTTTTCAAGATTATGCGGGTATGCGAGCTTTCGAGTTCCAAGAATGGTTGGTGTGAAAGAGCGTGAAAAAATCTATAAGAAAAATGTACACCCTAGTCTAAGACTTTTGGGACCTACATCATAGCAACAAGTGAGAACTATAGAGACTCATCGGCCTCGACCGTGAGATGAGACCGATTTTTGCCCAAAAATGGTCGACCACGTTTTGAGCGAGTTTTAGACCTAGTTTGATGCCAAATGAGCCAACGATAAAAACTCATGGCCTTTCGCCATGACCTTGGGGTGATTTTTGCAAAAAAACAAAGTTTAGGCCCGTAAAATACAATTTTCTATTTTTTCGAGATTGTGCTCGGCATGCGGGCTTCATAGTTCCGGAAGGGCTAGGGTGAACGAGATATGAAAATCTATGGGAAAACCGTAATTCCTAGTTTGAGGTTTTTGTGACCTACATCATAGCAAAAGTGACAACTATAGAGATTCATCGACCTCGATCGTGAGTCGAGGTTGACGTTTGCCAACAATGGCCGATCATATTTTGAGCGAGTTTTAGACCTAGTTCGATGGTAAATGAACCAACGATAGAAACTCATTGTCTTTGGCCATCACCAACGAGTGATTTTTGCAAAAGAAACAACGTTTAGGCCCAAAAAATACACTTTTCTAGTTTTTCAAAATTATGCGAGCATGCGAGCTTTCGAGTTCCAAGAATGGTTGGTGTGAAAGAGCGTGAAAAAATCTATAAGAAAAATATACACCCTAGTCTAAGGTTTTTGGGACCTACATCATAGCAATAGTGAGAACTATAGAGAATCATCGGCCTCAACCGTGATATGAGGCCGATTTTCCTCGAAAAATGGTCGACCACGTTTTGAGCGAGTTTTAGACCTAGTTCGATGCCAAACGAGCCAACGATAAAAACTCATGGCCTTTCGCCATGACCTTGGGGTGATTTTTGTAAAAAAAATAAAGTTTAGGCCCGTAAAATACAATTTTCTATTTTTTCGAGATTGTTTGGGCATGTGAGCTTCGAGTTTCGGGAAGGGATGGGGTGAACGAGATATGAAAAAATCTATGAGGAAACTATAATCCCTAGTTTGAGATTTTTGTGACCTACATCATAGCAAAAGTGATAACTATAGAGACTCATCGACCTCAACTTTAAGCCGAGGTTGATGTTTATCAATAATGGTCGATCATGTTTTGAGCGAGTTTTAGACCTTGTTCGATGCCAAACAAGGCCACGATAAATACTCATGGCTCGTGGCCATGACCTCGGGGTGATTTTGGCAAAAAAACGACGCTTTGGCCCAAAAAAATACACTTTTCTAGTTTTTCGAGATAATGCAAACGCGGGCTTTTGAGTTTTCGAAAGTGGTCAGTGTGAACGAGCGTGAAGAAAGCTATGGGAAAACCGTAATCCCTGTTTGAGGTTTTTGGGATCTACATAATAGCAAAAGTGACAACTATAAAGACTCATCGGCCTCGACTATGAGCCGAGGTTGATTTTCCCCCAAAAATGGTCGACCATGTTTTGAGCAGCTTCGGACCTAGTTCGGTAAATGAACCAACGATAGAAACTTATTGTCTTTGGCCATCACCAACGGGTGATTTTTGCAAAAGAAACAACGTTTAGGCCCAAAAAATACACTTTTCTAGTTTTTTGAGATTATGCGGGCATGCGAGCTTCCGAGTTCCAAGAATAGTTGGTGTGAAAGAGCGTGAAAAAATCTATAAGAAAAATCTACACCCTAGTCTAAGGTTTTTGGGACCTACATCATGGCAATAGTGAGAACTATAGAGACTCATCGGCCTCAACCGTGAGATGAGGTCGATTTTTGCCCAAAAATGGTCGACCACATTTTAAGCGAGTTTTAGACTTAGTTCGATGCCAAACGAGCCAACGATAAAAACTCATGGCCTTTCGCCATGACCTTAGGGTGATTTTTGCAAATAAACAAAGTTTAGGCCTAGAAAATACAATTTTCTATTTTTTTGAGATTGTGCGGGCATGCGGGCTTCGAGTTCCGGGAAGGGTCAGGGTGAACGAGATATGAAAGAATCTATTGGAAAACTATAATCCCTAGTTTGAGGTTTTTATGACCTACATCATAGCAAAAGTAACAACTATAGAGACTCATCGACCTCGACCGTGAGCTGAGTTTGACGTTTGCCAACAATAGCCGACCATGTTTTGAGCGAGTTTTAGACCTTGTTCGATGCCAAACAAGGCCACGATAAATAGCCATGGCCTATGGCTATGACCTCGGGGTGATTTTGGCAAAAAAATGACGCTTTGGCCCAAAAAATACACTTTTCTAGTTTTTCGAGACGATGCAAGAACGCGGGCTTTCGAGTTTCGAAAAGGGTCGGCGTGAACGAGCATGAAGAAATCTATGGGAAAACTATAATCCTTGTTTAAGGTTTTTGGGACCTACATAATAGCAAAAGTGACAACTATAAAGACTCATCGGCCTCGACTATGAGCCGAGGTCGATTTTCCCCCAAAAATGGTCAACCATGTTTTGAGCGATTTCGGACCTAGTTCGATGGTAAATGAACCAATGATAGAAACTCATTGTCTTTGGCCATCACCAACGGGTATTTTTGCAAAAGAAACAACGTTTAGGCCCAAAAAATACACTTTTCTAGTTTTTTGAGATTATGCGAGCATGCGAGCTTTCGAGTTCCAAGAATGGTTGGTGTGAAAGAGCATGAAAAAATCTATAAGAAAAATATACACCCTAGTCTAAGGTTTTTGGGACCTACATCATAGGAACAAGTGAGAACTATAGAGACTCATCGACCTCGACCGTGAGATGAGGTTGATTTTCGCCCAAAAATGGTCGACCATGTTTTGAGCGAGTTTCGGACCTAGTTCGATGGTAAATGAACCAATGATAGAAACTCATTGTCTTTGGCCATCACCAACGGGTGATTTTTGCAAAAGAAACAACGTATAGGCCCAAAAAATACACTTTTCTAGTTTTTTGAGATTATGCGAGAATGCGAGCTTTCGAGTTCCAAGAATGGTTGGTGTGAAAGAGCGTGAAAAAATCTATAAGAAAAATATACACCCTAATCTAAGGTTTTTGGGACCTACATCATAGGAACAAGTGAGAACTATAGAGACTCATCGGCCTCGACCGTGAGATGAGGCCGATTTTCGTCCAAAAATGGTCGACCACGTTTTGAGCGAGTTTTAGACCTAGTTTGATGTCAAACGAGCCAACGATAAAAACTCATGGCCTTTCGCCATCACCTTGGGGTATTTTTGCAAAAAACAAAGTTTAGGCCCGTAAAATACAATTTTTTATTTTTTGAGATTGTGCGGGCATGCGGGCTTTTGAGTTTCGGGAAGGGTCGAGGTGAATGAGATATGAAAAAATCTATGGGAAAACTCGTAATCCATGTTTGAGGTTTTTGGACCTACATCATAGCAAAAGTGACAAATATAGAGACTCATCGGCCTTGATTGTGAGTCGAGGTTGATTTTCGCCCAAAAATGGTCGACCATGTTTTGAGCAATTTTAGACCATGTTCGATGCCAAACAAGCCAAAGATAAAAACTCATGGCCTTTATCCATGACCTCCGGTGATTTTTTCAAAAAAATGACATTTAGGCCTAGAAAATGCACTTTTCTAGTTTTTCGAAAATATGGGGCATGCGAGCTTTCGAGTTCGGGAAGGGCTACAATAAACGAGCGTGAAAAAATCTACAGGAAAACCGTAATCCATGGTTTGAGGTTTTTTAGACCTACATCATAGCAAAAGTGACAACTATAGAGACTTATTAGCCTCGACTATGGGTTGAGGTTGATTTTCGCCCAAAAATGGCCGACCATGTTTCGAGTAGTTTTAGACCTAGTTCAATGCCAAACGAGCCAACGATGAATACTCATGGCCTTTGTCCATGACCTCGGGGCATTTTTGTAAAAAAATAACGTTTAAGCTCGAAAATACACTTTTCTAGTTTTTCGAAATGATGCGGGAATGCGGGCTTTCGAGTTCGGGAAGAGTCTGGTGTGAACGAGCATGAAAAAATCTATAGGAAAAATGTAAACCCTAGTTTAAGGTTTCTAGGACTCGCATCATAGCAAAAGTGACAACTATAGAGACTCATCGACCACGACCGTGAATTGAGGTTGATTTTCGACCAAAAATGGCCGATCAAGTTTTGAGTAATTTTAGATCTAGTTCCTTTCCAAACGAGCCAACGATAAAAACTCATGGTCGTTGAACATGACCTCGGGATGATTTTTGAAAAAAAATGACTTTTAGTCCCGGAAAATACAATTTTCTAGTTTTTCGAGATGATGCGGGCATGCGAGCTTTTGAGTTCTTGGAAGGGCTGGAGTGAATGAGCATTAAAAAATCTATGGGAGAGCTCGTAATCCTCGTTTGAGGTTTTTGGACCTACATCATAGCAAAAGTGACAACTATAGAGACTCATCGGCCTCGACTATGAGCCGAGGTTGATTTTCGCCCAAAAATGGCCAACAATGTTTTGAGCGAGTTTTAAACCAAGTTCGACGCCGAACAAGCCAACGATAAAAACTCATGGCCTTTATCCATGACCTCGGGGTGATTTTTTTTAAAAAAATGACATTTAGGCCTAGAAAATACACTTTCCTAGTTTTTTCGAGAATCTACGACATGCGAGCTTTCGAGTTTCGGGAAGTGCTACCGTAAACGAGCATGAAAAGATCTATAGGAAAATTGTAATCCATGGTTTGAGGTTTTTTGGACTCGCATCATACCAAAAGTGACAACTATAGTAGACTCATCGGCCTTGACCGTGAGCCGAGGTTGATTTTCACCCAAAAATGGTCGACCATGTTTTGAGTAGTTTTAGACCTAGTTTAATGCCAAACGAGCCAACGATGAATACTCATGGCCTCCGTCCATGACCTCGGGGTATTTTTGTAAAAAAATGACGTTTAAGCCCAAAAACACACTTTTCTAGTTTTTTAAGATGATCCGGCACGCGGGCTTTTAAGTTTCGTGAAGGCCTAGTGTGAACGAGCGTGAAAAAATCTATAAGAAAATTCTAATCCCTAGTTTGAGGTTTTTGGGACCTATATCATAGAATAAGTGACAAATATAGAGACTCATCGGGATCGACCGTGAGTCGAGGTTGATTTTCAGCCAAAAATGGCCGACCATGTTACGAGTCGTTTTAGACCTAGTTCGATGCCAAAAGAGCCAACGATAAAAACTCATGGCCTTTAGCCATGATATCGGGGTGATTTTTTCAAAAAAAATGACGTTTAGGCCCATAAAATACACTTTTCTAGTTTTTCGAAATGATGTAGGAATGCGAGCCTTCGAGTTCGGGAAGGGTCTGGTATGAACGAGCATGAAAAAATCTATAGGAAAACCGTAATCCCCGATTTATGGTTTTTGGGACCTACATCATAGCAAAAGTGGCAACTATAGAGACTCAACGGCCTCGACCGTGAGCTAAGGTTGATTTTCGTCCAAAAATGGTCGACCATGTTTTGAGCGAGTTTTAGACAAAGTTCGATGCCAAACAAGCCGATGATAAAAACTCATGGCCTTTATCTATGACCTCGGGGTGATTTTTTCAAAAAATGACGTTTAGGCCTAAAAAGTACACTTTTCTAGTTTTATGAAATAATGCGGGAATGCGGAATTTCGAGTTCCGAGAAGGGCTAGTGTAAACGAGCATGAAAACATCTATAGGAAAAATGTAAACCCTAGTTTAAGGTTTTTGGGACTCGCATCATAGTAAAAGTGACAACTATAGAGACTCATTGGCCTCGATTGTGAGCTCGAGTTGATTTTCGCCCAAAAATGGTTGACCATGTTTTGAGTAGTTTTAGACCTAGTTCAATGCCAAACGAGCCAACGATGAATACTCATGGCCTCTCGTCCATGACCTCGGGGTAGTTTTGCAAAAAAACAACCGTTTAAGCCCAAAAATACGAGTTTTCTAGTTTTTCAAGATGATGCGGGCATGTGAGCTTTCGAGTTTCGGGAAGGGTCGGAGTGAACGAGCGTGAAAAAATCTATAGGAAAACTATAATCCCCGGTTGAAGGTTTTTGGGACCTAAATTATAGCAAAAGTGACAAATATGGAGACTCATCGGCCTCGATTATAAGCCGAGGTTGATTTTTGACCAAAAATGGCCGACCATGTTCCGAGTAGATTTAGACCTAGTTCGATGGCAAAAAAGCCAACGATAAAAACTCATGGCCTTTAGCCATGATCTCGGGGTGATTTTTTCAAAAAAATGGCATTTAGGACTAGAAAATACACTTTTCTAGTTTTATGAAATGATGCGGGAATGCGAGCTTTCGAGTTCCGGAAAGGGTTAATGTGAACGAGCGTGAAAACATCTATAGGAAAAATGTAAACCCTAGTTTAAGGTTTTTGGGATCCGCATCATAGCAAAAGTGACAACTATATACACTATCGGGCTCGACCGTGAGTTGAGGTTGATTTTTGACCAAAAATGGCCGACTAAGTTTTGAGAAATTTTAGACCTAGTTCCATTCCAAATGAGCAAATAATAAAAACTCATGGTCGTTGGCCATGACCTAGGGATGATTTTTGAAAAAAAGATGACATTTAGGCCTAGAAAATACAATTTTTAGTTTTTCGAGAGGATGCGAGCATGCGGGCTTTTGAGTTCGGGAAGGCTTGGTATGAACGAGCATGAAAAAATCTATGCAAAAGCCGTAATCGCCGTTTGAGGTTTTTGAGACCTACATCATAGCAAAAGTGACAACTATAGAGACCCGAGGGCCTCGATCGTGAGCCGAGGTTGATTTTCACCCAAAAGTAGCCGACCATGTTTTGAGCGAGTTTTAGACCAAGTTCGATGCCAAACAAGCCAACGATAAAAACTCATGGCCTTTATCCACGACCTCGGGGTGATTTTTTTTTTAAAAATGACATTTAGGCCTAGAAAATACACTTTTTTGGTTTTCGTGAATATGCGGCATGCGGGCTTTCGAGTTTCGGGAAGCGCTACCGTAAACGACCATGAAAAGATCTATAGGAAAATTGTAATCCATGGTTTGAGGTTTTTGGACTGCATCATACCAAAAGTGACAACTATAGAGACTCATCGGCCTCGACCGTGAGTTGAGGTTGATTTTCGCCCAAAAATGGTCGACCATGTTTTGAGTAGTTTTAGACCTAGTTCAATGCCAAACGAGCCAACGATGAATACTCATGGCCTCCGTCCATGACCTTGGAGTATTTTTACAAAAAACGACGTCTAAGCCCAAAAACACACTTTTCTAGTTTTTTAAGATGATGCGGGCACGCGGGCTTTTAAGTTTCGGGAAGGGCTGGTGTGAACAAGCGTGAAAAAATCTATGAGAAAATTCTAATCCCTAGTTTAAGGTTTTTGGGACCTACATCATAGAATAAGTGACAAATATAGAGACCGATCGAGCTTGATCGTGAGTTGAGGTTGATTTTTGCCCGAAAATGGCCGACTATGTTACGAGCGAGTTTTAGACCTAGTTCGATGCCAAACAAGCAAACGATATAAACTCATGGCCTTTAGCTATGATCTCGGGGTGATTTTTTCAAAAAAAAAACGACGTTTAGACTTATAAAATACACTTTTCTAGTTTTTCGAAATGATGCGGGAATGCGAGCTTTTGAGTTCCGGAAAGGGCTTGTGTGAACGAGCATGAAAAAATCTATAGGAAAACCGTAATCCCCGGTTTGTGGTTTTTGGGGCCTACATCATAGTAAAAGTGACAACTATAGAGACTCATCGGCCTCGATTGTGAGCCGAGGTTGATTTTTGCCCAAAAATGGCCGACCATGTTTTGAGCGAGTTTTAGACCAAGTTCGATGCCAAACAAGCCAGCGATAAAATCTCATGGCCTTTATCTATGATCTCGGGGTGATTTAAAAAAAAACGACGTTTAGGCCTAGAAAATACACTTTTCTAGTTTTTTGAGAATATACGGCATGCGAGACTTTTGAGTTTCGGGAAGGGCTAGTGTAAACGAGCATGAAAAGATCTATAGGAAAACTATAATCCATGGTTTGCGGTTTTTTGGATCCGCATCGTAGCAAAAGTGACAACTATAGAGACTCATCGGCCTCGACTATAAGCTAAGGTTGATTTTCGTCCAAAAATGGTCGACCATGTTTTGAGTAGTTTTAGACCTAGCTTAATGCCAAATGAGCCAATGATGAATACTCATGGCCTCCGTCCATGACCTCGGGGTATTTTTTTCAAAAAAACCACATTTAAGCACAAAAATACACTTTTTTAGTTTTCTAAGATGATGCGGGCACGCGAGCTTTCGAGTTTTGGGAAGGGTTGGTGTGAACGAGAGTGAAAAAATATATAGGAGAACTATAATCCACGATTTAAGGTTTTTTGGACCTACATCATAGAATAAGTTACAAATATAAAGACTCATCGGGCTCGACCGTGAGTTGAGGTTGATTTTTTCCCAAAAATGGCGACCATGTTCGAGCGAGTTTTAGACCTAGTTCGATGCCAAAAGAACCAACGATATAAACTCATGGCCTTTAGCCATGATCTCGGGTGATTTTTTCAAAACAAAAAAAATGACGTTTAGGCCTATAAAATACACTTTTCTAGTTTTTCGAAATGATGCGGGAATGCGAGCTTTTGAATTTCGAAAGGGTCGGTGTGAATGAGCATGAAAAAATCAATAGGGAAACCGTAATCCCCGGTTTGTGATTTTTGGGGCCTACATCATAGTAAAAGTGACAACTATAGAGACTCATCGGCCTCGATTGTGAGTCGAGGTTGATTTTTGCCCAAAAATGGCCGACCATGTTTTGAGCGAGTTTTAGACCAAGTTCGATGCCAAACAAGCCGGCGATAAAATCTCATGGCCTTTATCTATGATCTCGGGGTGATTTAAAAAAAAACGACGTTTAGGCCTAGAAAATACACTTTTCTAGTTTTTTGAGAATATACGGCATGCGGACTTTCGAGTTTCGGGAAGGGCTAGTGTAAACGAGCATGAAAAGATCTATAGGAAAACTATAATCCATGGTTTGCGGTTTTTGGATCCGCATCGTAGCAAAAGTGACAACTATAGAGACTCATCGGCCTCGACTATAAGTTGAGGTTGATTTTCGTCCAAAAATGGTCGACCATGTTTTGAGTAGTTTTAGACCTAGCTTAATGCCAAATGAGCCAATAATTAATACTCATGGCCTCTATCTATGAGCTCGGGGTATTTTTGCAAAAAAAACAACGTTTAAGCCCAAAAATACACTTTTCTAGTTTTTCAAAATGATGCGGGCATGCGGGCTTTCGAGTTTCGGGAAGGACTGGTGTGGACGAGCGTGAAAAAATCTATAGGAAAACCGTATTCCCTAGTTTGAGGTTTTTGGGACCTACATCATAGCAAAAGTGACAAATATAGAGACTCATCGGCCTCGACCGTGAGTCGAGGTTGATTTTCGACCAAAAATAGTCGACCATGATCCGAGTAGCTTTAGACCTAGTTCGATGCCAAAAAAGCCAATGATAAAAACTCGGGGTGATTTTTTCAAAAAAACTCGGCCGTTAGCCATGATCTCGTTGTGATTTTTTCAAAAAAACAGCATTTAGGACTAGAAAATACTCTTTTCTAGTTTTTTGGAATGATGCGAGAATGCGAGCTTTCGAGTTCCGGGAAGGGTTGGTGTGAACGAGCGTGAAAGCATTTATAGGAAAAATGTAAACCCTAGTTTATGGTTTTTGGGACTCGCATCATAGCAAAAGTGACAACTATAGAGACTCATCGGCCTCGACCGTGAGTTGAGGTTGATTTTCAATCAAAAATGGTCGACTATGTTTTGAGTAATTTTAGACCTAGTTCCATTCGAAACGAGCCAACGATAAAAACTCATGGCCTTTGGCCGGGACCTCGAGATGATTTTTGAAAAAAAAATGACATTTAGGCCCGGAAAATACAATTTTCTAGTTTTTCAAGATGATGCGGGCATGCGGGCTTTTGAGTTCTAGGAAGGGTTGGTGTGAACGAGCGTGAAAAAATCTATGGGAAAACCGTAATCCCTATTTGAGGTTTTTGGACCTACATCATAGCAAAAGTGACAACTATAGCGACTTAGCGGCCTCGATCGTGAGTCGAGGTTGATTTTTGCCCAAAAGTGGCCGACCTTGTTTTGAGCGAGTTTTAGACTAAGTTCGATGCCAAACAAACCAACGATAAAAACTCATGGCTTTATCCACGACCTCGGGGTGATTGTTTTTTAAAAATGACATTTAGGCGTAGAAAATACACTTTTCTAGTTTTTTGAGAATATGCGACATGTGGGCTTTCGAGTTCCGGGAAGCGCTACCGTAAATGAACGTGAAAAGATCTATAGGAAAACTATAATCCATGGTTTGAGGTTTTTTGGACTCGCATCATACCAAAAGTGACGACTATAGAAACTCATCGGCCTTGATTGTGAGCTAAGGTTGATTTTCGCCCAAAAATGATCGACCGTGTTTTGAGTAGTTTTAGACCTAGTTCAATGCCAAACGAGCTAACGATGAATACTCATGGCCTCTGTCCATGACCTTGGGGTATTTTTGCAAAAAAAACGACATTTAAGCCTAAAAATACACTTTTCTAGTTTTTTAAGATAATGCGGGCACGCGGCCTTTCGAGTTTCGGGAAGGGCTGGTGTGAACGAGCATGAAAAAATATATAGCGAACTATAATCCCCGGTTTGTGGTTTCGGGACATACATCATAGCAAAAGTGACAACTATAGAGTCTCATCGGCCTCGACTATGAGTCGAGGTTCATTTTCGCCCAAAAATGGTCGACCATGTTTTGAGCAGTCTTAGCCCAAGTTTGATGCCAAACAAGCCAGCGATAAAAACTCATGACCTTTATCCATGACCTTGGGGTGATTTTTTAAAAAAAACGACATTTAAGCCTAGAAAATACACTTTCTAGTTTTTTGAGAATATGTGGCATGCGGACTTTCGAGTTCGGGAAGGGCTAGTGTAAACGAGCGTGAAAAGGTCTATAGAAAAACTATAATCCATGGTTTGAGGTTTTTTGGACCTACATCATAGCAAAAGTGACAACTATAGAGACTCATCGGCTCGAACTGTGAGTTGAGGTTGATTTTTGTCAAAAAATGGTCGACCATGTTTTGAGTAGTTTTAGACCTAGTTCAATGCCAAACGAGACAACGATGAATACTCATGGCCTCTCGTCCATGACCTCATGGTATTTTTCCAAAAAAAACGACATTTAACCCCAAAAATACACATTTCTAGTTTTTCAAGATGATGCGAGCACGTAGGCTTTCGAGTTTTAGGAGGGGTCGGTGTGAACGTGCGTGAAAAAATCTATTGGAGAACTATAATCCCCGGTTTGAGGTCTTTGGGACCTACATCATAGCATAAGTGACAAATATAGAGACTCATCGGGCTCGATTGTGAGTTGAGGTTGATTAATGGCCGACCGGGTTTTGAGCGAGTTTTAGACCTAGTTCGATGCCAAACGAGCCCATGATAAATACTCATGGCCTAAAGCCATGACCTCGGGGTGATTTTGACAAAAAATGACGTTTAGGCCTAAAAAAATACATTTTTTTAGTTTTTCGACATGATGCGGGAACGTGGGCTTTTGAGTTTCGGGAAGGACTGGTGTGAATGAGCGTGAAAAAATCAATAGAAAAACTATAATCCCTAGTTTGAGGTTTTTGGGACCTACATCATAGCAAAAGTGACAAATATAGAGACTCATCGGCCTCCACTGTGAGTCGAGGTTGATTTTCATCCAAAAATGGCCGACCATGTTATGAGAAGTTTTAGACCTAGTTCGATGCCAAAAGAGCAAACGATAAAAACTCATGGCTTTTAGCCATGGCCTCGAGGTGATTTTTTTTTAAAAACGACGTTTAAGACTAGAAAATACACATTTCTAGTTTTTCGAAATGACGCGAGCATGCGGGATTTCGAGTTCGGAAAGGCTGGTGCGAACGAGCATGAAACGATCTATAGGAAAACTTTAATCCATGGTTTGAGGTTTTTAGGACTTGCGTCGTAGCAACGGTGACAAGCCGTAGAGACTCATCGGCCTCAGTCGTGAGTCGAGGTTGATTTTTGCCCAAAAATGGTCGACCATGTTTTTATTAGTTTTAGACCTAAGTCAATGCCAAACAAGCCAATGATGAATACTAATGGCCTCTCGTCCAAGACCTTGGGGTGATTTTTACAAAAAAAACGACGTTTAAACCCAAAAAATACACTTTTCTAGTTTTTTAAGATGATGCGAGCATGCGGGCTTTCGAGTTTCGGGAAGGGCTAGTGTGAACGAGAGTGAAAAAATCTATAGGAAAACTATAATCCCCGGTTTGAGGTTTTTGGGACCTACATCATAGCAAAAGTGACAAATATAGAGACTCATCGGCTTCGATCTGTGAGTCGAGGATGATTTTCGCCCAAGAATGGCCAATCATGTTCTAAGCGAGTTTTAGACCTAGTTCGATGCCAAAAGATCCAACGGTAAAAACTCATGGCCTTTAGCCATGATCTCGAGGTGATTTTTTCAAAAAAACGACGTTTGGGCATATAAAATACATTTTTCTAGTTTTTCGAAATGATGCGGGAATGCGAGCTTTCGACTTCAGGAAAAGTTTGGTGTGAACAAGCGTGAAAAAATCTATAGGAAAACTATAATCCCTGGTTTGTTATTTTTGGGACCTACATCATAGCAAAAGTGACAAATATAAAGACTCATCGGCCTCGATCGTGAGCTAAGGTTCATTTTCACCCAAAAATGGTCGACCATGTTACGAGCGAGTTTTAGACCTAGTTTGATGCCAAAACAACCAATGATAAAAACTCATGGCTTTTAGGCATGATCTCGGGGTGATTTTTTTCAAACAAATGGCATTTAGGCCTAGAAAATATACTTTTCTAGTTTTTCGAAATGATACGGGAATGCTGGCTATCGAGTTTCGGGAAGGGCTGGAGTGAACGAGCGTGAAAAAAATCTATAAAAAAAATGTAAACCCTAGATTAAGGTGTTTGGGACCTGCAACATTGCAAAAGTGACAACTATAGAGATTAATCGGCCTCGATCGTGAGTCGAGGTTGATTTTTGGCCAAAAATGATGGACCAAGTTTTGAGCGAGTTTTAGACCTAGTTCGATGGTAAATTAGCGAATGATAAAAACTAATTCTCTTTCTCCATCACCTAGGGGTATTTTTGAAAAAAAACGACGTTTAAGCCCAAAAAATACACTTTTCTAGTTTTTTAAGATGATGCGGGCATGCGGGCTTTCGAGTTTCGGGAAGTCTTGGTGTGAACGAGCGTGAAAAATACGTAGGAAAAGCTGTAATCCCCGGTTTAAGGTTTTTGGGACCTATATCATAGCAAAAGTGACAAATATGGAGACTCATCGGCCTCGATTGTGAGTCGAGGTTGATTTTTGCCCAAAAATGATCGACCATATTACGAGTAGTTTTAGACCTAGTTCGATGCCAAAAGAGCAACCGATAAAAACTCATGGCCTTTAGCCATGCTCTCGGGGTGATTTTCTCAAAAAAATGACGTTTAGGCATATAAAATACACTTTTCTAGTTTTTCGGAATGATGCGGGAATGCGAGCTTTTGACTTTCGAGAAGGGCTGGTGTGAACGAGCACGAAAAAATCTATGGGAAAAGCTGTAATCCATGGTTTAAGGTTTTTGGGACTGCATCATCGCAAAAGTGACAACTATAGATTCATCGGCCTCGATCGTGAGTCGAGGTTGATTTTTGCTCATAAATGGTCGACCATGTTTTGAGTAGTTTTAGACCTAGGTCAATGCCAAACGAGCCAATGATGAATACTAATGGCCTCTCGTCCATGACCTCGGGGTAATTTTTACAAGAAAACGACGTTTAAGTCCAAAAAATACACTTTTCTAGATTTTCAAGATGATGCGGACATGCGGGCTTTCGAGTTTGGAGAAGGGCTGGTGTGAACGAGCGTGAAAAAATCTATAGGAAAACCGTAATCCTAGGTTTGAGGTTTTTAGGACCTACATCATAACAAAAGTGACAAATATAGAGACTCATTGGCCTCGACTGCAAGTCGAGGTTGATTTTCTCCCAAAAATGGCCAATCGTGTTCTAAGAAGTTTTAGACATAGTTCGATGCCAAAATAGCCAATGATAAAAACTCATGGCCTTTAGCCATGATCTCGGGGTGATTTTTTCAAAAAAATGACGTTTAGGCATATAAAATACACATTTCTAGTTTTTCGAAATGATGTAGGAATGCGAGCTTTCGACTTCCGGGAAGGGTTGGTGTGAACGAGCGTGAAAAATTCTATAGGAAAAGCCGTAATCTCCGGTTTGTTGTTTTTGGGACCTACATCATAACAAAAGTGACAAATATAAAGACTCATCGGCCTCGATTGTGAGCAAAGGTTCATTTTCGCCCAAAAATGGTCGACCATGTTTTGAGTAGTTTTGGACCTAGTTTGATGCCAAAATAGCCAACGATAAAAACTCATGGATTTTAGGCATGATCTCGGGGTGATTTTTTTCAAAAAAATGGCGTTTAGGCCTAGAAAATATACTTTTCTAGTTTTTCAAAATGATGCGGGAATGTGTGTTTTCGAGTTTCGGGAAGGGTCTGGAGCGAACGAGCATGAAAAAATCCGTAGGAAAAATGTAAACCCTAGTTTAAGGTGTTTGGGACTCGCATCATAGCAAAAGTAACAACTATAGAGATTAATCGGCCTCAACTGTGAGTCGAGGTTGATTTTCGTCCAAAAATGGTGGACCAAGTTTTGAGTAGTTTTAGACCTAATTCGATGGTAAATGAGCAAACGATGAAAACTCATTCTCTTTGGCCATCACCTAGGGGTATTTTTGAAAAAAAAACGACGTTTAGGCCAAAAAATACACTTTTTTAGTTTTTCGAGATGATGCGGGCATGCGGGCTTTTGAGTTTCGGGAAGGGTCATTGTGAACGTGCGTGAAAAAATCTAAAGGAAAAGCTGCAATACTCGATTTGAAGTTTTTGGGACCTACATCATAGCAAAAGTGACAAATACGGAGACTCATCGGCCTCGATCGTGAGCTAAGGTTCATTTTCGTCGAAAAATGTCCGACCACTATTACGAGCAATTTTAGACCTAGTTTAATGCCAAAACGACCAACAATAAAAACTCATGCCTTTTAGCCACGATCTCGAGGTGATTTTTTCAAAAAAAATGGCGTTTAGGCCTAGAAAATATACTTTTTTAGTTTTTCAAAATGATGCGGGAATGCGGGCTTTCGAGTTTCGAGAAGGGTCGGAGTGAACGAGCGTGAAAAAATCTATAGGAAAAATGTAAACCCTAGTTTAAGGTGTTTAGGACACCGCATCATAGCGAAAGTGACAACTATAGAGATTAATCGGCCTCGACTTGTGAGGTGAGGTTGATTTTCGCCTAAAAATGGTGGACCAAGTTTTGAGCGAGTTTTAGACCTAATTCGATGGTAAATGAGCAAACGATAAAAACTCATTCTCTTTGGCCATCATCTAGGGGTATTTTTGGGAAAAAAACAATGTTTAGGCCCAAAAAATACACTTTTCTAGTTTTTCGAGATGATGCGGGCATGCGGGGTTTCGAGTTTTGGGAAGAGGCTGGAGTGAACGAACGTGAAAAAATCTATAGGAAAAATGTAAACCCTAGTTTAAGGGGTTTGGGACTCGCATTATAGCAAAAGTGACAACTATAGAGATTAATCGGCCTCGACTGTGAGTGAGGTTGATTTTCGCCCAAAAATGGTGGACCAAGTTTTGAGCGAGTTTTAGACCTAATTCGATGGTAAATGAGCAAACGATAAAAACTCATTCTCTTTGGCCATCACCTAGGGGTATTTTTGAAAAAAACGACGTTTAGGCCCAAAAAATACACTTTTCTAGTTTTTCAAGATGATGCGGGCATGCGGGCTTTCGAGTTTCGGGAAGGGCTCGTGTGAAAAAGCGTGAAAAAATCTATAGGAAAACTATAATCCCCGGTTTAAGGTTTTTGGGACCTATATCATAGCAAAAGTGACAAATATGGAGACTCATCGGCCTCGATTGTGAGTCGAGGTTGATTTTCGCCCAAAAATAACCGACCATATTCGAGCGAGTTTTAGACCTAGTTCGATGCCAAAAGAGCCAATGATAAAAACTCATGGCCTTTAGCCATGATCTTGGGGTGATTTTCTCAAAAAAATGACGTTTAGGCATATAAAATACACTTTTCTATTTTTTCAAAATGATGCGGGAATGCGAGCTTTCGACTTCCAAGAAGGGCTGGTGTGAACGAGCGCGAAAAAATCTATGGAAAAGCTGTAATCCATGGTTTGAGGTTTTTGGGACTCGCATCATCGCAAAAGTGACAACTATAGATTCATCGGCTTTGATTGTGAGCTAAGGTTGATTTTTGCTCATAAATGGTCGACCATGTTTTGAGTAATTTTAGACTGAGTCAATGCCAAACGAGCCAATGATGAATACTAATGACTTCTTTCCACGACCTCGGGGTAATTTTTATAAGAAAACGATGTTTAAGCCCAAAAAATACACTTTTCTAGTTTTTCAAGATGATTCGGACATGAGGGCTTTCGAGTTTCGGGAAGGGTCTGGTGTGAACGAGCGTCAAAAAATCTATAGAAAAAGCTGTAATCCGTGGTTTGATGTTTTTGGGACTTACATCATAACAAAAGTGACAAATATAGAGACTCATTAGCCTCGATCGTGAGTGAGGTTGATTGTCGCCCAAAAATGGCCGACCGTGTTCGAGAAGTTTTAGACATAGTTCGATGCCAAAAGAGCCAACGATAAAAACTCATGGCCTTTAGCCATGATCTCGGGGTGATTTTTTCAAAAAAATGACGTTTAGGCATATAAAATACACATTTCTAGTTTTTCGAAATGATGCGAGAATGCGAGCTTTCGACTTCGGGAAAAGTTTGGTGTGAACGAGCATGAAAAAATCTATAGGAAAACTTTAATCTCCGGTTTGATTTTTTTGGGACCTACATCATAGCAAAAGTGACAAATATAAAGACTCATCGGCCTCGACTGTGAGCTAAGGTTCGTTTTCGCCCAAAAATGGTCGACCATGTTACGAGCAGTTTTAGGCCTAGTTTGATGCCAAAACGACCAACGATAAAAACTCATGGATTTTAGGCATGATCTCGAGGTGATTTTTTTCAAAAAAATGGCGTTTAGGCCTAGAAAATATACTTTTATAGTTTTTCGAAATGATGCGGGAATGTGGGCTTTCGAGTTTCGGGAAGGGCTGGAGTGAACGAGCGTGAAAAAATCTGTAGAAAAAAATGTAAACCCTAGTTTAAGGTGTTTGGGACTCGCATCATAGCGAAAGTGACAACTATAGAGATTAATCGGCCTCGACTTGTGAGTCGAGGTTGATTTTCGCCCAAAAATGATGGACCAAGTTTTGAGTAGTTTTAGACCTAATTCGATGGTAAATGGGAAAACAATGAAAACTCATTCTCTTTGGCCATCACCTAGGGGTATTTTTGAAAAAAAACGACGTTTAGGCCTAAAAAATACACTTTTCTACTTTTTTGAGATGATGCGGGCATGCGAGCTTTCGAGTTTCGAGAAAGGCTGGTGTGAACGTGCGTGAAAAAATCTATAGAAAAATTGTAATACCCGGTTTGAGGTTTTTGGGACCTACATCATAGCAAAAGTGACAAATATAGAGATTCATCGGCCTCGATCGTGAGCTAAGGTTCATTTTCGCCCAAAAATGGTCGACCATGTTATGAGCGAGTTTTAGACCTAGTTTAATGCCAAAACGACCAACGATAAAAACTCATGCCTTTTAGCCATGATCTTAGGGTGATTTTTTTTAAAAAAATGGCGTTTAGGCCTAGAAAATATACTTTTCTAGTTTTTCAAAATGATGCGGGAATGCGGGCTTTCGAGTTTCGAGAAGGGTTGGAGTGAATGAGCGTGAAAAAATCTATAGGAAAAATGTAAACCCAAGCTTAAGGTGTTTGGGAGCTGCATCATAGCAAAAGTGACAACCATAGAGATTAATCGGCCTCGATTGTGAGGTGAGGTTGATTTTCACCTAAAAGTGGTGGACCAAGTTTTGGGCGGTTTTAGACCTAATTCTATGGTAAATGAGCGAATGATAAAAACTCATTCTCTTTGGCCATCACCTAGGGGTATTTTTGAAAAAAAACGACGTTTAGGCCCAAAAAAATATACTTTTCTAGTTTTTCGAGATTATGCGGGCATGCGGGCTTTCGAGTTTCGGGAAGGGTCGGAGTGAACGAGTGTGAAAAAATCTATAGAAAAAATGTAAACCCTAGTTTAAGGTGTTTGGGACTCGCATCATAGCAAAAGTGACAATTATAAAGATTAATCGGCCTCGACTCGTGAGGTGAGGTTGATTTTCGCCCAAAAATGGTGGACCAAGTTTTGAGCGAGTTTTAGACCTAATTCGATGGTAAATGAGTAAACGATGAAAACTCATTCTCTTTGGCCATCACACTAGGGGTATTTTTGAAAAAAAATGACATTTAGGCCTAAAAAATACACTTTTCTAGTTTTTCGAGATGATGCGAGCATGCGGGCTTTCGAGTTTCGGGAAGGGCGAGTGTGAACGAGCGTGAAAAAATCTATAGGAAAACTATAATCCATGGTTTGAGGTTTTTGGGACCTACATCATAGCAAAAGTGACAACTATAGAGACTCATCGGCCTCGACCGTGAGTTGAGGTTGATTTTCGCCCAAAAATGGCCGACCATGTTTTGAGTAGTTTTAGACCTAGGTCGATGCCAAACGAGCCAATGATGGATACTAATGGCTCGTCCATGACCTCGGGGTGATTTTTACAAAAAAACGACGTTTAAGCCCAAAAAATACACTTTTCTAGTTTTTCAAGATGATGCGGGCATGCGGGCTTTCGAGTTTCGGGAAGGGCTGGTGTGAACGAGCATGAAAAAATCTATAGGAAAAGCTGTTATCCCTGGTTTGAGGTCTTTGGGACCTACATCATAGTAAAAGTGACAAATATAGAGACTCATCGGGCTCGACTGTGAGTCGAGTTTGATTTTCTCCCAAAAATGGTCGGCCATGTTTTGACTAGTTTTAGACTTAGTTTGATGAAAAAAGAGCCAACGATAAAAACTCATGGCTTCTAGCCATGACCTCGGGGTGATTTTTTCAAAAAAACGATGTTTAGGCCTAGAAAATACAATTTTCTATTGTTTCGAGATTGTGCGAGAATGCGGGCTTTCGAGATCCGGGAAGGGTTGGTGTGAACGAACGTGAAAAAATCTATGGGAAAATTGTAATCCCTAGTCGGAGGTTTTTGGGACCTACATCATAGCAAAAGTGACAACTACAAAACCCATCATCCTCGGCTTGTGAGTTGAGGTTTAGTTTTGCCAACAATGGTCGACCATGTTTTGAGCGGTTTTAGACCTAGATCGATGCCAAAAGAGCACACAATAAATATTTATGGCCTATGGCCATGATCTCGAGGTGATTTTGGAAAAAAAATGACGTTCGGGGCTAAAAAAATACACTTTTATAGTTTTTCCGGATGATTCGAGAACGCGAGCTTTCGAGTTCGGGAAGGGCTTGTGCGAACGAGCGTGAAAAAATCTATAGGAAAAGCTGTAATCCCTGGTTTGTTGTTTTTGGGCCTACGGTATAGTAAAAGTGAAAAATATAGAGAATCATCGGGCTCGACTGTGAGCTAAGGTCGATTTTCGCCCAAAAATGGTTGACCATGTTTTGAGTAGTTTTAGACCTAGTTCGATGCCAAAACGACCAACGATAAAAACTCATGGCATTTAGCCATGAACTCGGGGTGATTTTTTCAAAAAAATGACGTTTAGGACTAAAAAATACACATTTCTAGTTTTTCGAAATGATGCGGTCATGCGGGCTTTTGAGTTTCGGAAAAGGTCTGGTGTGAACGAGTGTGAAAAATCTATAGGAAAATTGTAATCCATGGTTTGAGGTTTTTGGGACTCGCATCATAGCAAAAGTGATAACTATAGAGACTCATCGGCCTATACTCGTGAGTCGAGGTTGATTTTCGCCCAAAAATTGTCGACCATGTTTTGAGCGGTTTTAGACCTAGTTCGATGCCAAACAATCCAATGATAAAAACTCATGGCCTTTATCCATGACCTCGGGGCGATTTTTTTTAAAAAACGACGTTTACGCCTAGAAAATGCACTTTTCTAGTTTTTTGAGATTATGCGGCATGCGAGCTTTCGAGTTCGGGAAGGGTCTGGTGTGAACGAGCGTGAAAAAATCTATGGGAAAACTATAATCCCTGTTTTGAGGTATTTGGGACCTATATCATAGCAAAAGTGACAACTATAGAGACTCATTGGCCTCGACTGTGAGTCGAGGTTGATTTTTGTCCAAAAATGATCGACCATGTTTTGAGCGAGTTTTAGAGCTAGTGCAATGGCAAATGAGCCAACGTTAAAAAATCATTGTCTTTTTTCCATCACCTAGGGGTGATTTTCGCAAAAAAACGACGTTTAGGCCCAAAAAATACACTTTTCTAGTTTTTCGAGATTATGCGGGCATGCGAGCTTCGAGTTCCAAGAAGCGCTGGTGTGAACGAGCGTGAAAAAATCTATAGGAAAATTGTAATCCATGGTTTTAGGTTTTTAGGACTCGCATAATAGTGAAAGTGACAATTATAGACACTCATTGGCCTCGATCGTGATCCGAGGTTGATTTTTGCCCAAAAATAACCGACCATGTTTTGAGTAGTTTTAGACGTAGTTAGATGCCAAACGAGCCAATGATAAAAACTCATGGCATTTAGCCATGACCTCATTGTGATTTTTTCAAAAAAACAACATTTAGGCCTAGAAAATACACTTTTCTAGTTTTTCGAGATTATGTGGCATGCAAGCTTTCGAGTTCTTGGAAGGGTCTGGTGTGAACGAGCATGAAAGGATCTATAGGAAAACTATAAACCATGGTCCGAGGTTTTTGGAACTCGCATCATAGCAAAAGTGACAACTATAGACACTCATTGGCCTCGACTATGAGCCGAGGTTGATTTTTGCCCAACAATGGCCGACCAAGTTTTAAGCGAGTTTTAGACCTATTTCAATGCCAAACGAGCCAATAATAAAAACTCATGGCATTTAGCCAGGACCTCGGGGTTATTTTTTCAAAAAAACGACATTTAGGCTTAGAAAATACACTTTTCTAGTTTTTCGAGATTATGTGGCATGCGGGCTTTCGAGTTCCGGGAAGGGCTAGTGTGAACGAGCATGGAAAGATCTATAAGAAAACTATAAACCATGGTCCGAGGTTTTTGGAACTCGCATCATAGCAAAAGCGACAACTATAGAGACTCATCGGCCTCGATCGTGAGTTGAGGTTGATTTTCGCCCAAAAATGGCTAACCAATCTTTTAGCGAGTTTTAGACCTAGTTCGATTGCAAATGAGCCAACGATAAAAACTCATCGTCTTTGGCCATGACCTAGGGTTGATTCTTGCAAAAAAACAACATTTAGGCCCAAAAAACACACTTTTTTAGTTTTTTGAGATGATGCGGGCATGAGAGTCTGTCGAGTTTCAAGAACTGCTGGTATGAACGAGCGTGAAATAATCTATAGGAAAAATGTAAACCCTATTTTAAGGTTTTTGGGACCTCCATCATAGCAAAAGTGAGAACTATAGAGACTCATCGGCCTCAGCTGTGAGCTAAGGTTGATTTTCACCCAAAAATGACCGATAAAGTTTTAAGCCGTTTTAGACCTAAGTCGATGCCAAACGAGCCAATGATAAAAATTCATGGCCACCGAGCATGACCTCGAGGTGATTTTTGCAAAACAAACGACGTGTAGGCCCAAAAAATACAATTTACTCATTTTTTGAGATTATGCGGGCTTCGTAGTTCGGGAAGAGTCTGGTGTGAACGAGCATGAAAAATCTATAGAAAAGCCGTAAACCCTGGTTTGAGGTTTTTGGGACCTACATCATAGCGAAAGTGAAAACTATAGACATTCATCGGCCTCGATCGTGAGCTAAAGTTGATTTTCACCCAAAAATGGTCGACCATGTTTTGAGTAGTTTTAGACCTAGTTCGATGCCAAACAAGCCAACGATAAATACTTATAGCTCGTGGCCATGAACTAGGGTGATTTTTATAAAAAAATTGACGTTTAGGCATAAAAAATACACTTTTCAAGTTTTTCGAGATGATGCGAGCACGTAGGCTTTCGAGTTCCGGGAAGGGTCTGGTGTGAACGAGCGTGAAAAAATCTAGAGGAAAACTATAATCCTAGGTTTGAGGTTTTTGGACCTACATCATAGCAAAAGTGACAAATATAGAGACTCATCGGCCTCGACTATAAGTTGAGGTTGATTTTTGCCCAAAAATGGTCGATCATGTTTTGAGTAGTTTTAGACCCAGTTCGATGTCAAACAAGCCAACGATAAAAACTCATGGCCTTTATCCATGACTCGGGGTATTTTTTGAAAAAAACGACGTTGAGGCCTAAAAAATACACTTTTCTAGTTTTTCGAGATTATGCGGCATGCGGGCTTTCGAGTTCCGAGAAGGGCTGGTGTGAACAAGCGTGAAAAAATCTATGAAAAAAATGTAATCCCCGGTTTCGGGATTTTGGGACCTACATCATAGCAAAAGTGACAAATATAGAGACTCATTGGCCTCGACTCGTGAGTCGACGTTGATTTTCGCCCAAAAATGGCTAACCATGTTTTGAGCGAGTTTTAGACCTAGTTTGATGCCAAACAAGCCAACGATAAATACTTATGGCTCGTGGCCATGAACTCGGGGTGATTTTTATAAAAAAATCGACATTTAGGCATAAAAAATACACTTTTCAAGTTTTTCGAGATGATGCGGGCTCGCGAGCTTTCGAGTTCCGGAAAGAGTCTGGTGTGAACGAGCATGAAAAAATCTATAGGAAAACTATAATCCTAGGTTTGAGGTTTTTGAGACCTACATCATAGCAAAAGTGACAAATACGGAGACTCATCGGGCTCGACCGTGAGTCGAGGTTGGTTTTCGACCAAAAATGATCGATCATGTTTTGGGCGGTTTTAGACCTAGTTCAATGCCAAACGAGCCAACGATAAATACTTGTGGCTCGTGGCCATGAACTCGGGGTGATTTTTGCAAAACAATGACGTTTTAGGCATAAAAAATACACTTTTCAAGTTTTTCGAGATGATGCGGGCATGCGGGCTTTCTAGTTCCGGGAAGGGTCTGGTGTGAACGAGCATGAAAAAATCTATAGGAAAAGCTGTAATCCCGAGTTTGAGGCTTTTGGGACCTACATCATTGCAAAAGTGACAAATATAGAGACTCATCGGTCTCGACTATGAGCTAAGGTTGATTTTCGACCAAAAATGGTCGACCATGTTTTGAGCAATTTTAGACCTAATTTGATGGCAAACAACCCAACGATAAAAACTCATTGTCTTTGTCCATGGCCTAGGGATAATTTAAAAAAAAACGACGTTTAGACTTAAAAAAATACATTTTTCTAGTTTTTCGAGATGATACGAGCATGCGGGCTTTCGAGTTTCGAGAAGTGCTGGTGTGAACGAGCATGAAAAATCTATAGGAAAACCGTAATCCCCGGTTTGTGGTTTTTTGGACCTTCATCATAGCAATAGTGACAACTATAGAGACTCATCGGCCTCGACCGTGAGTTGAGGTTGATTTTCTTCCAAAATGGCCGACGAAGTTTTGAGCAATTGTAGACCTAATTCGATGGCAAATGAGACAATGGTAAATACTCATGCCCTATGCCCATGACCTCGGGGTAATTTTTGCAAAAAACTCGACATTTAGGCATAAAAAATACACTTTTCTAGTTTTTCGAGATGATGCGGGCACGTGGGCTTTTGAGTTTCGGTAAGGGTCTGTGTGAACGAGCGAGAAAAAATCTATAGAAAAACAACAATCCCCGGTTTGAGGTTTTTAGGACCTACATCGTAGCAAAAGTGACAAATATATAGACTCATCGACCTCGATCGTGAGTGGAGGTTGATTTTTGCCAAAAATCACCGGCCACGTTTTGAGAAGTTTTAGACTTAGTTCAATGCCAAATGAGCCAACGATAAATACTTATGGCTCGTGGCCATGAACTCGGGGTGATTTTTATAAAAAAATCGACATTTAGGCATAAAAAATACATTTTTCAAGTTTTTCGAGATGATACGGGCATGCGGGCTTTTGAGTTCCGGAAAGGGTCGGTGTGAACGAGCGTGAAAAAATCTATAGAAAAACCGTAATCCCGAGTTTGAGGTTTTTGAGACCTACATCATAGCAAAAGTGACAAATACAGAGACTCATCGAGCTCGACCGTGAGCCGAGGTTGATTTTCGGCCAAAAATGCTCAAACATGTTTTGAGCGAGTTTTAGACCTAGTTCAATGCCAAACGAGCCAATGATAAATACTTATGGCTCGTGGCCATGAACTCGGGGTGATTTTTGCAAAACAATGACGTTTAGGCATAAAAAATACACTTTTCATCTCTTTCGAGATGATGCGGGCACGTGGGTTTTGTAGTTTCGAGAAGGACTCGGTGTGAACGAGCATGAAAAAATCTATATGAAAATTGTAATCCCGGGTTTGAGGTTTTTGGGACCAACATCATAGCAAAAGTGACAAATATAGAGACTCATTGACCTCGTCTATGAGTCGAGGTTGATTTTCGACCAAAAATGGTCGACCATGTTTTGAGCGAGTTTTAGACCTAGTTCGATGCCAAACAAGCCAACGATAAAAATTCATGGCGTTTAGCCATGACCTTGGGGTGATTTTTTCAACAAACTAGCGTTTAGGCCTAGAAAATACACTTTTTTGGTTTTTCGAGATGATGAGGACATACGGGCTTTCGAGTTTCGAGAACGATCGTGTGAACGAGCGTGAAAAAATCTATAAGAAAATGTTAATCCCGGGTTTCGGGTTTTTGGGACCAACATCATAGCAAAAGTGACAAATATAAAGACTCATCGGCTTCGATCGTGAGTCGAGGTTGATTTTCAACCAAAAATGGTCGATAATGTTTTGAGTAGTTTTAGACCTAGTTCGATGCCAAACGAGCCAACGATAAAAACCCATGGCCTTTATCCATGACCTCGGGGTGAGTTTTTCAAAAAAAAATGACGTTTAAGCCTAGAAAATACACTTTTCTAGTTTTTCGAGATGATGCGGGCATACGGGCTTTCAAGTTCGGGAAGGAGTCTGTGTGAACGAGCGTGAAAAAATCTATAGGAAAACTATAATCCCTGTTTGAGGTTTTTAGGACCTACATCATAGCAAAAGTGACAAATATAAAGACTCATCGACCTCGACTCGTGAGTTGAGGTTGATTTTTGCTCAAAAATGCCCGACTATGTTTTGAGTAGTTTTAGACCTAGTTCAATGATAAACCAGCCAACGACTAATACTTATGGCCTCGTGGCTATGAACTCGGGGTGATTGTTGCAAAACAATGACGTTTAGGCATAAAAAATACACTTTTCAAGTTTTTCGAGATGGTGCGAGCGACGAGGCTTTCGAGTTCCGGGAAGAGATGGTATGAACGAGCATGAAAAAATCTATAGGAAAACCGTAATCCTGAGTTTGAGGTTTTTGGGACCTATGTCATAGCGAAAGTGAAAAATATAGAGACTCGTGGGCCTCGACCGTGAGCTGAGGTTGATTTTCGGCCAAAAATGGTCGACCATGTTTTGAGTAGTTTTAGACCTTTTTCGATGCCAAACAAGCCAATGATATAAACTCATGGCATTTAGCCATGACCTCGGGGTGATTTTTTCAAGAAAATGAAGTTTAGGCCTAGAAAATACACTTTTCTAGTTTTTCGAGAAGATGCGGGTACGCGAGCTTTCGAGTTACGGGAAGAGGTCGCTGTGAATGAGAGTGAAAAAATCTATAGGAAAACCGTAATCCATGGTTTGAGGCTTTTACGACTCGCATCATAGCAAAAGTGACAACTATAGAGACTCATCGGCCTCGATCCCGAGTCGAGGTTGATTTTCACTCAAAAATGGCCGACCAAGTTTTGAGCGAGTTTTAGACATAGTCCGATGGAAAACAAGCCAACAATATAAACTCATTGTCTTTGGCCATGACCTAAGGGTGATTTTTTTAAAAAAAATGACGTTTAGGCCCATAAAATACACTTTTCTAGTTTTTTGAGATGATTCGCGCATGCGAGCTTTCGAGTTCCGTGAAGGGTTGGTGTGAACGAGAGTGAAAAAATCTATAGAAAAACTATAAACCCTAGTTTAAGGTTTTTATGACCTACATCATAGCAAATGTTACAATTATAAAGACTCATCGGCCTCGATCGTGAGCCGAGGTTGATTTTTTCCAAAAAATGGTCGATCAAGTTTTGAGCGAGTTTTAGACTTAGTTCGATTCCAAACGAGCCAACGATAAAAACTAATGGCCGGTGGCCATGACCTTGGGATGATTTTTGTAAAAAAATGACATCTAGGCACGGAAAATACACTTTTCTAGTTTTTCGAGTTCCGAGAAGGGCTAGTATGAACGAACGTGAAAAAATCTATAGGAAGAATATAAACCCTAGTTTAAGGTTTTTGGGACCAACATCATAGCAAAAGTGATAAATATAGAGACTAATTGGCCTCGACTATGAGCCGAGGTTGATTTTCTCCCAAAATGGCCGACCAAGTTTTGAGCGATTGTAGACCTAGTTCGATGGAAAATGAGCCAATAGTAAACACTCATGGCCTTTGGCCATGACCTCGGGGTGATTTTTGTAAAAAAATGACGTTTAGGCCTAAAAAATACAATTTTATAGTTTTTCGAGATGATGCGGGCATGCGGGCTTTCGAGTTCCGAGAAGTGATAGCGTAAAATGAGCGTGAAAAATTCTATGGGAAAATTGTAATCGTTGGTTTGAGGTTTTTGGGATCTACATCATAGCAAAAGTGACAACAATAGAGACCAATCGGCCTCGATTGTGCGGCGAGGTTGATTTTCGCCCAAAAATTGCCGATCATGTTTTAAGCGAGTTTTAGACCTAGTTCGATTCCAAATGATTCAACGATAAAAACTCATGGCCTTTGGCCATGATCTCGAGGTGATTTTTGCAAAAACACGACGTTTAGGCCCAAAAAATACAATTTTCTAGTTTTTCAAGATGATGCGGACATACGGGCTTTCGAGTTCGGAAAAGGCTAGTGTGAACGAGCGTAAAAAATTCTATGGGAAAGCCGTAATTCCTAGTTTGAGGTTTTTGGGACCTACATCATAGCAAAAGTGACAACTATAGAGACTCATTGGCCTCGGCGATGAGTCGAGGTTGATTTTTCCCAAAAATGGTCGATCAAGCTTTGAGTAGTTTTAGACCTAGTTCGATTCCAAATGAGCCAACGATAAAAACTCATGGCCGGTGACCATGACCTCGGGGTGATTTTTGCAAAAAAATGACATCTAGGTAAAGAAAATACACTTTTTTAGTTTTTCGAGATTGTGTGAGCATGCGGGCTTTTGAGTTATGAGAAGGCCTGGTGTGAGCGAGAGTGAAAAAAATCCGTAGGGAAACTATAATCCCTAGCTTGAGGTTTTTGGGACCTACATCATAGCAAAAGTGACAACTATAGGGATTCATCGGCCTCGACCGTGAGCTAAGGTTGATTTTTGCCAAAAAATGGCCGACCAAGTTTTGAGCGAGTTTTAGACCTAGTTTGATGAAAAATGGGCCAACGATAAAAACTCATTGCCTTTAGCCATGACCTAGGGGTATTTTTGGAAGAAAACGACGTTTAAGAAAAAATTACACTTTTTTAGTTTTTCGAGATGATGTGGACATGTGAGCTTTTGAGTTCCGAGAAGGGATGGTGTGAACGAACGATAAAAACTCATGGCCTTTGGCCATGACCTCGGAGTGATTTTTGCAAAAACACAACATTTAGGCCCGGAAAATACAATTTTCTAGTTTTTCGAGATGATGCGGGCATGTCGGCTTTCGAGTTCGGGAAGGTCCGGCGTGAAGGAGCGTGAAAAATTCTATGAGAAACTCGTAATCGCCGGTTAGAGGTTTTGGGACCTACATCATAGCAAAAGTGACAACAATAGAGACTAATCGGCCTCGACCGTGAGGTTGATTTTCGCCCAAAAATGGCCAACCATGTTTTGAGTAGTTTTAGACCTAGTTTGATGCCAAATCATTCAACGATAAAAACTCATGGCCTTTTCCCATGACCTCGGGGTGATTTTTGCAAAAAAATGACATTTAGGAACGAAAAATACACTTTTCTAGTTTTTTGAGATGAAGCGGGTATGCGGCTTTCGAGTTCCGGGAAGGGCTAGTGTGAATGATCGTAAAAAAACATGTAGGAAAACTATAATCCATGGTTTGAGGTTTTTTGGACTCGCATAGTAGCAAAAGTGAGAACTATAGAGACTCATCGGCCTTTACTTGTGAGTTAAGGTTAATTTTTGCCAAAAAATGACCGACCAAGTTTTGACCGAGTTTTAGACCTAGTTCGATGGCAAACAAGTCAACGATAAAAACTCATTGTCTTTGGCCATGACCTAAGGGTGATTTTTTCAAAAAAACGACGTTTAGGCTCATAAAATACACTTTTCTAGTGTTTCGAGATGATGCGCGCATACGGGCTTTCGAGTTTTGGGAAGGGTTGGTGTGAACGAGCGTGAAAAAATCTATAGAAAAACTATAAACCCTAGTTTAAGGTTTTTTAGACCTACATCATAGCAAAGTGAGAACTATAGACTCATCGGCCTCGACTATGAGCCGAGGTTGATTTTCGCCCAAAAATGGCCGACCAAGTTTTGACCGAGCTTTAGAACTAGTTCAATGGAAAACAAGCCAACGTTAAAAGCTCATTACTTTCGGCCATGACCTCGGGGTGATTGTTGCAAAAAAATAACGTTTAGGCCTAGAAAATACAATTTTTTAGTTCTTCATGATGAGGCAAGAATGTGGGCTTTTGAGTTTCGAAAAGGACTAGTGTGAACGAGCGTGAAAAAATCTATAGGAAAACAATAATCCTTGGTTTGGGATTTTTGGGACCTATATCATAGAAAAAGTTACAAACATAGAGACTCATCGGCCTCGACTATAACTCGAGGTTGATTTTTCTCAAAAATAGTCGATCAAGTTTTGAGTAGTTTTAGACCTAGTTCGATTCCAAATGAGCCAACGATAAAAACTCATGGCCGGTGACCATGACCTCGGGGTGATTTTTCAAAAAAACGACGTCTACGCAAAGAAAATACAGCTTTTTAGTTTTTCGAGATGGTGCTAGCATGCGAGCTTTCGAGTTATGAGAAGGCTTGGTGTGAGCGAGAGTGAAAAAATCTATAGGAAAACTATAATCCCTAGCTTGAGGTTTTTGGGACCTACATCATAGCAAAAGTGACAACTATAGAGACTCATCGGCCTCAACTATGAGTTGAGGTTGATTTTCGCAAAAAAAGGCCGACTAAGTTTTAAGCGAGTTTTAGACCTAGTTCAATGGAAAATGAGCCAACGATAAAAACTCATTGTCTTTGGCCATCACCTAGGGGTGATTATTGGAAAAGAACGACGTTTAGGAAAAAAATACACTTTTCTAGTTTTACGAGATGATGCGGACATGCGAGTTTTCGATTTTCGAGAAAGGTCGGTGTGAACGAGCGTGAAAAATTCTATAGGGAAAATGTAAACCCTAGTTTAAGGTTTTGAGACCAACATCATAGCAAAAGTGACAACTATAGAGACTCATCGGCCTCGACTTTGAACCGAGGTTGATTTTTGCCAAAAAATGGTTGACCAAGTTTTGGCGAGTTTTAGACCTAGTTCAATGCCAAACGTGCCAACGATAAAAATTCATTGCCTATGGCCATGACCTTGGGGTGATTTTTGCAAAAACACGACGTTTAGGCCAAGCAAATACAGTTTTCTTCTTTTTCGAGATGATGCGGGCATGCGAACTTTCGAGTTCCGGAAGGGTTGGCATGAACGAGCATGAAAAATTCTATGGGAAAACTATAATCACCGGTTTGAGGTTTTTGGGACCTACATCATAGCAAAAGTGACAACAATAGAGACTAATTGGCCTCGACTGTTCGTTGAGGTCGATTTTCGCCCAAAAATGGCCGACCATGTTTTTAGGAGTTTTAGACCTAGTCTAATGCAAAATGATTCAACGATAAAAACTCATGGCCTTTGGCCATGACCTCGTGGTGATTTTTTAAAAAACACGACATTTAGGCCGAGAAAATACAATTTTCTAGTGTTTCGAGATGATGCGCGCATACGGGCTTTCGAGTTTTGGGAAGGGTTGGTGTGAACGAGCGTGAAAAAATCTATAGAAAAACTATAAACCCTAGTTTAAGGTTTTTCGGACCTACATCATAGCAAAGTGAGAACTATAGACTCATCGGCCTCGACTATGAGCCGAGGTTGATTTTCGCCCAAAAATGGCCGACCAAGTTTTGACCGAGCTTTAGAACTAGTTCAATGGAAAACAAGCCAACGTTAAAAGCTCATTACTTTCGGCCATGACCTCGGGGTGATTGTTGCAAAAAAATGACGTTTAGGCCTAGAAAATACAATTTTTTAGTTCTTCATGATGAGGCAAGAATGTGGGCTTTTGAGTTTCGAAAAGGACTAGTGTGAACGAGCGTGAAAAAATCTATAGGAAAACAATAATCCTTGGTTTGGGATTTTTGGGACCTATATCATAGAAAAAGTTACAAACATAGAGACTCATCGGCCTCGACTATAACTCGAGGTTGATTTTTCTCAAAAATAGTCGATCAAGTTTTGAGTAGTTTTAGACCTAGTTCGATTCCAAATGAGCCAACGATAAAAACTCATGGCCGGTGACCATGACCTCGGGGTGATTTTTCAAAAAAACGACATCTACGCAAAGAAAATACAGCTTTTTAGTTTTTCGAGATGGTGCTAGCATGCGGGCTTTCGAGTTATGAGAAGGCTTGGTGTGAGCGAGAGTGAAAAAATCTATAGGAAAACTATGATCCCTAGCTTGAGTTTTTTGGGACCTACATCATAGCAAAAGTGACAACTATAGAGACTCATCGGCCTCAACTATGAGTTGAGGTTGATTTTCGCAAAAAAAGGCCGACTAAGTTTTGAGCGAGTTTTAGACCTAGTTCAATGGAAAATGAGCCAACGATAAAAACTCATTGTCTTTGGCCATCACCTAGGGGTGATTATTGGAAAAGAACGACGTTTAGGAAAAAAATACACTTTTCTAGTTTTACGAGATGATGCGGACATGCGAGTTTTCGATTTTCGAGAAAGGTCGGTGTGAACGAGCGTGAAAAATTCTATAGGGAAAATGTAAACCCTAGTTTAAGGTTTTGAGACCAACATCATAGCAAAAGTGACAACTATAGAGACTCATCGGCCTCGACTTTGAACCGAGGTTGATTTTTGCCAAAAAATGGTTGACCAAGTTTTGGCGAGTTTTAGACCTAGTTCGATGCCAAACGTGCCAACGATAAAAATTCATTGCCTATGGCCATGACCTTGGGGTGATTTTTGCAAAAACACGACGTTTAGGCCAAGCAAATACAGTTTTCTTCTTTTTCGAGATGATGCGGGCATGCGAACTTTCGAGTTCCGGGAAGGGTTGGCATGAACGAGCATGAAAAATTCTATGGGAAAACTATAATCACCGGTTTGAGGTTTTTGGGACCTACATCATAGCAAAAGTGACAACAATAGAGACTAATTGGCCTCGACCGTTCGTTGAGGCCGATTTTCGCCCAAAAATGGCCGACCATGTTTTTAGGAGTTTTAGACCTAGTCCAATGCAAAATGATTCAACGATAAAAACTCATGGCCTTTGGCCATGACCTCGTGGTGACTTTTTAAAAAACACGACATTTAGGCCGAGAAAATACAATTTTCTAGTTTTTCGAGATGATGCGGGCATGCGGGCTTTCGAGTTCGAGAAGTGCTAGCGTGAACGAGCATGAAAAATTCTATGGGAAAACCGTAATCGCCGGTTTGAGGTTTTTGGGACCTACATCATAGCAAAAGTGACAACAATAGAGACCAATCGGCCTCGACCGTGCGTCGAGGTTGATTTTCGCCCAAAAATGGCCGACCATGTTTTGAGCGAGTTTTAGACCTAGTTCGATGCCAAATGATTCAACTATAAAAACTTAAGGCCTTTCGCCATGATCTCGGGGTGATTTTTTCAAAAACACAATGTTTAGGCCCAAAAAATACAATTTTCTAGTTTTCGAGATGATGCGGGCATGCGGGTTTTCGAGTTTCGGGAAGGGCTAGCGTGAACGAACGTGAAAAATTCTATGGGAAAACCGTAATCGCTGGTTTGTGGTTTTTGGGACCTACATCATAGCCAAAGTGACAACAATAGAGACTAATCGGCCTCGACCGTGCTGCGAGGTTGATTTTCGCCCAAAAATGGCCGACCATGTTTTGAGCGAGTTTTAGACCTAGTTCGATGCCAAATGATTCAACGATAAAAACTCATGGCCTTTTCCCATGACCTCGGGGTGATTTTTGCAAAAAAAATGACGTTTAGGCACGGAAAATTCACTTTTCTAGTTTTTTGAGATGAAGCGGGTATGCGGGCCTTCGAGTTCCGAGAAGGGCTAGTGTGAACAAGCGTGAAAAAATATGTAGGAAAACTATAATCTATGGTTTGAGGTTTTTTGGACTCGTATCATAGAAAAAGTGAGAACTATAGAGACCCATCGGCCTTAACCGTGAGCTAAGGTTAATTTTTGCTCAAAAATGGCCGACAAAGTTTTGAGCGAGTTTTAGACCTAGTTCGATGGCAAACAAGCCAACGATAAAAACTCATTGTCTTAGGCCATGACCTAAGGGTGATTTTTTCAAAAAAACGACGTTTAGGCTCATAAAATACACTTTTCTAGTTTTTCGAGATGATGCGCGCATACGAGCTTTCGGGTTTTGGGAAGGGTTGGTGTGAACGAGCGTGAAAAAATCTATAGAAAAACCGTAAACCCTAGTTTAAGGTTTTTGGGACCTACATCATAGCAAAAGTGAGAACTATAGACTCATCGGCCTCGACCGTGAGCCGAGGTTGATTTTCGCCCAAAAATGGCCGACCAAGTTTTGAGCGAGTTTTGGAACTAGTTCGATGGAAAACAAGTCAACGATAAAAGCTTATTACTTTTGGCCATGACCTCGGGGTGATTGTTGCAAAAAAATAACGTTTAGGCCTAAAAAATACAATTTTTTAGTTCTTCATGATGAGGCGGGAATGTGGGCTTTCAAGTTTCGAAAAGGACTAGTGTGAACGAGTGTGAAAAAATCTTTAGGAAAACAATAATCCTTGGTTTGGGATTTTTGGGACCTACATCATAGAAAAAGTGACAAACATAGAGACTTATCGACCTCGATCGTGAGCCGAGGTTGATTTTCCCCAAAAATGGTCGATCAAGTTTTGAGTAGTTTTAGACCTAGTTCGATTCCAAATGAGCCAACAATAAAAACTCATGGTCGGTGACCATGACCTCGGGGTGATTTTTGCAAAAAATCGACGTCTACGCAAAGAAAATACGAGCTTTTTAGTTTTTCGAGATGGTGCGAGCATGGAGGCTTTCGAGTTATGAGAAGACTTAGTGTGAGCGAGAGTGAAAAAATCTATAGGAAAACTATAATCCTTGACTTGAGGTTTTTGGGACCTACATCATAGCAAAAGTAACTATAGAGATTCATCGGCCTCGACTATGAGTCGAGGTTGATTTTCGCAAAAAAATGGCCGACCACGTTTTGAGTAGTTTTAGACCTAGTTCGATGGAAAATGAGTTAACGATAAAAACTCATTGTCTTTGGCCATGACTTAGGGGTGATTATTGGAAAAAAATGACGTTTTGGAAAAAATAACTTTTCTAGTTTTACGAGATTATGCGGACATGCGAGCTTTCGATCTCCAAGAAGGGCAGGTGTGAATGAGCATGAAAAAATCTATAGGGAAAATGTAAACCCTAGTTTAAGGTTTTGAGACCAACATAATAGCAAAAGTGACAACTATAGAGACTTATCGGCCTCGACTTTGAACTCGGAGTTGATTTTTGCCAAAAAATGATTGACTAAGTTTTGGTAGTTTTAGACCTAGTTCGATGCCAAATGTGCCAACGACAAAAACTCATTGCCTTTGGCCATGACCTTGGGGTGATTTTTTGCAAAAACACGACGTTTAGGCCAAGAAAATATTTCTAGTTTTTCGAGATGATGCGGGCATGCGGACTTTCAAGTTTCGAGAAGGGCTGGGATGAACAAGTATGAAAAATTCTATGGGAAAACTATAAAACTATGCGGGCTTTCGAGTTCCGGGAAGGGCTAGTGTGAACGAGCGTGAAAAAATATGTAGGAAAACCATAATCCATGGTTTGAGGTTTTTTCGACTCGCATCATAGCAAAAGTGAGAACTATAGAGACCCATCGGCCTTGATCGTGAGCTAAGGTTAATTTTTGCTCGAATATGGCCGACCAAGTTTTGAGTAATTTTAGACCTAGTTCGATGGCAAACAAGCCAACGATAAAAACTCATTGTCTTTGGTCATGACCTAAGGGTGATTTTTTCAAAAAAATGATGTTTAGGCTCATAAAATACACTTTTCTAGTTTTTCAAGATGATGCACGTATACGGGCTTTCGAGTTTTGGGAAGGGTTGGTGTGAACGAGTGTAAACAAATTTATAGAAAAACTGTAAGCCCTAGTTTAAGGTTTTTGGGACCTACATCATAGCAAAAGTGAGAACTATAGACTCATCGGCCTCGACCGTGAGCCGAGGTTGATTTTCGCCCAAAAATGGCCGACCAAGTTTTGAGCGAGTTTTAGAACTAGTTCGATGGAAAACAAGCCAACAATAAAAATTCATTCCTTTTGCCATGACCTCGGGGTGATTGTTGCAAAAAAATGACGTTTAGGCCTAGAAAACATAATTTTTTTAGTTTTTCGTGATGAGGCGGGAATGTGGGCTTCCGAGTTTCGAAAAGGACTGGTGTGAACGAGCGTGAAAAAATCTATAGGAAAACAATAATCCTTGGTTTGGGATTGTTGAGACCTACATCATACAAAAAGTGACAAACATAGAGACTCATCGGCCTCAATCGTGAGTCGAGGTTGATTTTCCCCAAAAATGGTCGATCAAGTTTTAAGCGAGTTTTAAACCTAGTTCGAATCCAAATGAGCCAATGATAAAAACTCATGGCCGGTGACCATGATCTCGGGGTGATTTTTTCAAAAAAATGACGTCCGGGCAAAGAAAAGATAGTTTTCTAGGCTTTCGGATGGTGCGAGCATGCGAGCTTTCGAGTTATGAGAAGGCTTGGTGTGAGCGAGAGTGAAAAAATCTATAGGAAAACTATAATCCCCGGCTTGAGGTTTTTGGGACCTACATCATAGCAAAAGTGACAACTATAGAGACTCATCGGCCTCGATCGTGAGCCGAGGTTGATTTTCGCCAAAAAATGGCTAAATAAGTTTTGAGCGAGTTTTAGACCTAGTTCGATGGAAAATGAGCCAACGATAAAAACTCATTGTCTTTGGCCATGACCTAGGGTGATTTTTGGGAAAAAAAATGACTTTTAGGAAAAAAAATATACTTTTTTAGTTTTTCGAGATGATGCGGACATGCGAGCTTTCGAGTTCCAAGAAGGATCGGTGTGAACGAGCATGAAAAAATCTATAGGGAAAATGTAAACCCTAGTTTAAGGTTTGTGAGACCAACATCATAGCAAAAGTGACAACTATAGAGACTCATCGGCCTCGACTTTGAGCCGAGGTTGATTTTCGTCCAAAAATGGTCGACCGGGTTTTGGCGGTTTTAGACCTAGTTCGATGCCAAACGAGCCAATGATAAAAACTCATGGCCTTTGGCCATGACCTCGGGGTGATTTTTACAAAAACATGACATTTAGGCCTAGAGAATATAATTTTCTACTTTTTCGAGAGGATGCGAGCATGCGAGCTTTCGAGTTTCGGGAAGGGTCGGCGTGAAGGAGCGAGAAAAATTCTATGGGAAAACCGTAATCGCTGGTTTGAGATTTTTGGGACCTACATTATAGCAAAAGTGACAACAATAGAGACTAATTGGCCTCGATCGTGCGCCGAGGTTGATTTTTGCCCAAAATGGCCGTTTTAGACCTAGTTTAGTGCCAAATGATTCAACGATAAAAACTCATGGCCTTTAGCCATGATCTCGGGGTGATTTTTGTAAAAACACAACGTTTAGGCCCGGAAAATACAATTTTCTAGTTTTTCGAGATGATGCGGGCATGCGGGCTTTCGAGTTCGGGAAGAGCTGGCGTGAACGAGCATGAAAAATTCTATGGGAAAACTATAATCGTTGGTTTGAGATTTTTAGGACCTACATCATAGCAAAAGTGACAACAATAGGGACCAATCGGCCTCGACGGTGCGCTAAGGTTGATTTTCGCCCAAAAATGACCGACCATGTTTTGAGAAGTTTTAGACCTAGTTTGATGCCAAATGATTCAACGATAAAAACCAATGGCCTTTTGCCATGACCTAGGGGTGATTTTATCAAAAAAATGACGTTTAGGCCCGGAAAATACACTTTTCTAGCTTTTTGAGATGACGGGTATGCGAGCTTTCGAGTTCGGGAAGGATCGGTGTGAACGAGCGTCAAAAAATCCGTAGGAAAACTATAATCCATGGTTTGAGGTTTTTTGGACTCGCATCATAGCAAAAGTGAGAACTATAGAGACCCATCGGCCTCGACAGTGAGCTAAGGTTAATTTTTGCCCAAAAATGACCGACCTAGTTTTGAGCGAGTTTTAGACCTAATTCGATGGCAAACAAGCCAACGATAAATACTCATTGTCTTTGGCCGTGACCTAAGGGTATTTTTTCAAAAAAACGACGTTTTCGAGTTTTGGGAAGGGTTGGTGTGAACGAGCGTGAAAAAATCCGTAGAAAACCGTAAACCCTAGTTTAAGGTTTTTGGGACCTACATCATAGCAAAAGTGAGAACTATAGACTCATTGGCCTCGACTATGAGCCGAGGTTGATTTTCGCCTAAAAATGGCCGACCAAGTTTTGAGCGAGTTTTAAAACTAGTTCGATGGAAAACAAGCCAACGATAGAAACTCATTGCTTTTGGCCATGACCTTGGGGTAATTGTTGTAAAAAAAATATGTTTAGGCCCGTAAAATACAATTTCTTAGTTTTTCGTGATGAGGCAGGAATGTGGGTTTCAAATTTCGAAAAGAACTTGTGTGAACGAGCATGAAAAAATCTATAGGAAAACAATAATCCCCGGTTTGGGATTTTTGGGACCTATATCATAGAAAAAGTGACAAATATAGAGACTCATTGGCCTCGACCGTGAGCCGAGGTTGATTTTCCCCAAAAATGGTCGATCAAGTTTTGAGCGAGTTTTAGACCTAGTTTGATTCCAAATGAGCTAATGATAAAAACTCATGGCCGAGTGACCATGACCTTGGGGTGATTTTTGCAAAAAAATCGACGTCTAGGCAAAGAAAATACAGCTTTTTAGTTTTTCAAGATGGTGCAAGCATGGGGGCTTTCGAGTTTTGAGAAGGCTTAGTGTGAGCGAGAGTGAAAAAATCTATAGGAAAACTATAATCCCTAGCTTGAGGTTTTTGGGACCTACATCATAGCGAAAGTGACAACTATAGAGACTCATCGGCCTCGACCGTGAGTTGAGGTTGATTTGTGCCAAAAAATGGCTAACCAAGTTTTGAGTAGTTTTAGACCTAGTTCGATGGAAAATGAGCCAACAATAAAAAGTCATTATCTTTGGCCATCACCTAGGGGTGATTATTGGAAAAAAACGATGTTTAGGAAAAAAAATACACTTTTCTAGTTTTTCGAGATGATGTGGACATGCGAGCTTTCGAGTTCCGAGAAGGGCTGGTGTGAACGAGCGTGAAAAAATCTATAGGGAAAATGTAAACCCTAGTTTATGGTTTTTGAGACCAACATCATAGCAAAAGTGACAACTATAGAGACTCATTGGCCTCGACTTTGAACCGAGGTTGATTTTCACCCAAAAATAGTTGACAAAGTTTTACCAGCTTTACACCTAGTTCGGTGCCAAACGAGCTAACGATAAAAACTCATGGCCTTTGGCCATAACCTCGGGGTGATTTTTGCAAAAACATGACGTTTAGGCCTAAAAAATACAATTTTCTAGTTTTTTGAGATGATGCGGGCATGTGGCCTTTCGAGTTTCAAGAAGGGCAAACGTGAACGATCATGAAAAATTCTATGGGAAAAGCCGTAATTCGCTGGTTTGAGGTTTTTGGGGCCTACATCATAGCAAAAGTGACAACAATAGGGACTAATTGGCCTCGACCGTGCGCCGAGGTTGATTTTCGCCCAAAAATGGCCGACCATGTTTTGAGTAGTTTTAGACCTAGTTCGATGCAAAATGATTCAACGATAAAAACTCATGGCCTTTACCAATGACCTCGGGGTGATTTTTTCAAAAACACGACGTTTAGGCTCACAAAATATAATTTTTTAGTTTTTCGAGATGATGCAAGCATGCGGGCTTCGAGTTCGGGAAGCGTTGGTGAGAACGAGCATGAAAAAATCTATAGGAAAACTATAACCCCTAGTTTAAGGATTTTCGGACCTACATCATAGCAAAAGTGAGAACTATAGAGACTCATCGGCCTCGACTCGTGAGCCGAGGTTGATTTTCGCCCAAAAATGGCCAACCAAGTTTTGAACACTTTTAGACCAAATTTGATGGCAAACAAGCCAAAGATAAAAACTCATTTTCTTGGGCCATGACCTAGGGTATATTTTTCCAAAAAATGACATTTAAGTAAAAAAAAATACACTTTTCTAGTTTTTCGAGATGATGCGAGCATGCGGGCTTTCGAGTTCCGGGAAGCGATGGTGTGAACGAGCGTGAAAAAATCTATAGGAAAACTATAAACCCTAGTTTAATGTTTTTCGAGACCTACATCATAGCAAAAGTGAGAACTATAGAGACTCATCGGCCTCGACCGTGAGCCGAGGTTGATTTTCGCTCAAAAATGGCCAACCAAGTTTTGAGCACTTTTAGACCTAATTCGATGGCAAACAAGCCAAAGATAAAAACTCATTTTCTTGGGCCATCACCTAGGGTATATTTTTCCAAAAAATGACATTTAAGTAAAAAAAAATATACTTTTCTAGTTTTTCGAGATGATGCGAGCATGCGGGCTTTCGAGTTCCGGGAAGCGATGGTGTGAACGAGCGTAAAAAAATCTATAGGAAAACTATAAACCCTAGTTTAAGGTTTTTCGAACCTACATCATAGCAAAAGTGAGAACTATAGAGACTCATCGGCCTCGACCGTGAGCCGAGGTTGATTTTTGCCCAAAAATGGCCAATCAAGTTTTGAGCACTTTTAGGCCTAGTTCGATTGCAAATGAGCCAACGATAAAAACTCATTGTCTTGGTCCATAACCTAGTGGTGATTTTTCCAAAAAAACGACGTTTAGGTCCAAAAATACACTTTTCTAGTTTTTCAAGATTATACGAGCATGCGGGCTTTCGAGTTTCGGGAAGCGCTGGGGTGAACAAGTGTGAAAAAATCTATTGAAAAACTATAAACCCTAGTTTAAGGTTTTTCGAACCTACATCATAGCAAAAGTGAGAACTATAGAGACTCATCGACCTCGATCGGGAGCTAAGGTTGATTTTCGTCAAAAAATAACCGACCAAGTTTGAGTCGTTTTAGACCTAGTTCGATGCCAAATGAGCCAACGATAAAAATACATGGCCTTTGGCCATGACCTCGGGGTGATTTTTGTAAAAAAATCACATTTAGGCCTAGAAAATACAATTTTTTAGTTTTTAGAGATTATGCGGGCATGTGGGCTTCTAAGTTTCGAGAAGGGTTGGTTTGAACAAACGTAAAAAAATCTATAGAAAAATTATAATCCATGGTTTGAGGTTTTTGGGACTTGCATCCTAGCAAAAGTGAAAACTATAGATACTCATCGGCCTCGACTATGAGCTGAGGTTGATTTTCGTCAAAAAATAACCGACCATGTTTTGAGCATTTTTAGACCCGAGTTCGATGCCAAACGAGGCAACAATAAAAACTCATGCCCTTAGGCCATGATCTCGGAGTGAGTTTTGAAAAAACACGACGTTTAGGCCCATAAAATACGGTTTTCTAGTTTTTCGAGATGATGTGAGCATGCGGGTTATGAGTTCCGGAAGAGGCTGCTGTGAACGAGCGTCAAAAATTCTATGGGAAAATTGTAATCGCTCTTTTGAGGTTTTTTGGACCTACATCATAGCAAAAGTGAGAACTATAGAGACTTATCGACCTCGACCGTGAGCTGAGGTTGATTTTCACCCAAAAATGGTCGGCGATGTTTTGAGCGAGTTTTAGACCTAGTTCGAAACCAAATGAGCCAATGATAAAAACTCATGGACTTCGACCATGACCTCGGGGTGATTTTTGCAAAAAAAAAAGAAGTTTAGGCCTAGAAAATATACTTTTCTAGATTTTCGAGTTACGGGAAGGGGTGGTGTGAAAGAGCATGAAAAAATCTATAAGAAAACCGTAATCCATGGTTTGAGGTTTTTGGGACTTGGATCATAGCAAAAGTGAAAACTATAGAGACTCATCGACCTCAATCGTGAGTCGAGGTTAATTTTTGCCCAAAAATTGCCGATCATGTTTTAAGTAGTTTTAGACCTAGTTCAATGCCAAATGAGCCAATATAAATACTCATGGCTTGTGGCCATGACCTCGGGGTGATTTTTGTAAAAAAATGACATTTAGGCCAAAAAAATACACTTTTCTTGTTTTCCAAATTAGGCGGGCACGCGTGCTTTCGAGTTTCGAGAAGGAGTCGGTGTGAAGGAGCATGAAAAAATCCGTAGGAAAATTGTAATTCCTGGTTTGAGGTTTTTAGAACCTACATCATAGCAAAAGTGACAAATATAGAGACTTATCGGCCTCGACTGTGAGTCGAGGTTCATTTTCGCCCAAAAATGGCTAACCAAGTTTTGAGCGAGTTTTACACCTAGTTCGATGGCAAACGAGCCAACAATAAGAACTCATTGTCTTGGGCCATGACCTAGGGGTGATTTTTCCAAAAAAATGACGTTTAGGTCCAAAAAATACAATTTTCTAGTTTTTTGAAATGATGCGAGCATGCGTGCTTTCGAGTTCTAAGAAGAACTAGTGTGAACGAGCGTGAAAAAATCTCTAGGAAAAGCGTAATCGGTGGTTTAAGGTTTTTGGGACCTACATCACGGCAAAAGTGATAACTATAGAGACTCATCGACCTCGACTGTGGGCCAAATTTTGAGCGAGTTTTAGACCTAGTTCAATGGAAAATGAGCCAACGATAAAAACTCATTGTCTTTGGCCATTACCTAAGGGTGATTTTTGCAAAAAAACGATATTTAGGCCTAAAAAATGCACTTTTCTAGTTTTTCAAGATGATTCGGGCATGCGGGCTTTCAAGTTCGGGAAGGGTTGGTGTGAACAAGCATGAAAAAATCTATAGGAAAAATATAATCCCTAGCTTGAGGTTATTGGGACCTACATCATAGGAAAAGTGACAAATATAGAGACTCATCGGTCTAGACTATGAGCCGAGGTTGATTTTCGCCCACAAATAGCGAGACCATGTTTTGAGTAGTTTTAGACGTGGTTCGATGCCAAACGAGCCAATGATAAAAACTCATGGCCTATAGCCATGACCTCGGGGTGATTTTTTCAAAAAAAATGACGTTTACGCCTAGAAAATACAATTTTTTAGTTTTTCGAGATGATGTCGGCTTGCGAGCCATTGAGTTTCGGGAAGGGCTAGTGTGAACGAGCGTGAAAAAATCTATAGGAAAACCGTAATCAATGGTTTGAGGTTATTGGGACCTACATCATAGCAAAAGTGACAACTATGGACACTCATCGGCCTCGACCGTGAGCCGAGGTTGATTTTCATCCAAAAATGGTCGACCCATTTTTGAGCGGTTTTAGACCTATTTCGATGCCAAAGGAGGAAACGATAAAAACTCATGGCCCTTAGCCATGACCTCGGGGTTTTTTTAAAAAATGAGCTTTGGCCTAGAAAATACACTTTTCTAATTTTTTCGGATAATGTCGGCATGCGAGCTTTCGAGTTTCGAGAAGGGTCGGTGTGAACGTGCGTGAAAAAATCTATGGGAAAAAAGTATTCCCTCATTTCGGGTTGTTGGGACCTACATGATAGCAAAAGTGACAAATATAGAGACTCATTGGCCTCGACTATGAGCTCGGAGTTGATTTTCGCCCAAAAATGACCGACCATGTGTTGAGGAGTTTTAGACCTAGTTCGACGCCAAACGAGCCAAGGGTAAAAACTAATGGCCTTTAGCCATGACCTCGGGGTGTCTTTTTTTAAAAAATGATGTTTACCTCTAGAAAATACACTTTTCTAGTTTAGCGAGATGATGCGGGTACGCGGGCTTTCGAGTTCCGGGAAGGGCTAGTGTGAACGAGCATGAAAAAATCTATAGAAAAACTATAATCCATGGATTGAGGTTTTTGGGACTTGCATCATAGCAAAAGTGACAACTATAGAGACTCCTTGGCCTCGACCGTGAGCTTAGGTTGATTTTTGTTCGAAAATGGTTGACCAAGTTTTGAGCGAGTTTTGGACCTAGTTCGATGGAAAATGAGCCAACGATAAAAACTCATTGTCTTTAGCCATGACCTAGGGGTGATTTTTGTAAGAAAAACGATGTTTAGGCCCAAAAAATACACTTTTCTAGTCTTTCGAGATGGTTTGGGCATGCGAGCTTTTGAGTGCCGAGAGGGGCTAGAGTGAATGAACGTGAAAAAATCTATAGGAAAATTGTAATTACTAGCTTGAGGTTATTGGGACCTACATCATAGCAAAAGTGACAAATATAGAGACTTATCGGCCTCGATTGCAAGATGAGGTTGATTTTCGTCAAAAAATGGTCGACAATGTTTTGAGGAATTTTAGAGTTAGTTACATGTCGAACGAGCCAACAATAAAAACTCATGGCCTTTAGCCATTATCTCGGGGTGATTTTTTAAAAAAACGACATTTAGGCCTAGAAAATACACTTTTCTAGTTTTTCGAGATGATGTCGGCATGCGGGCTTTCAAGTTCGGGAAGGGCTGGTGTGAACAAGCGTGAAAAAATCTATAGGAAAAATGTAATCCCTAGCTTGAGGTTGTTGGGACCTACATCATAGGAAAAGTGACAAATATAGAGACTCATCGGTCTCGATCGTGAGTCGAGGTTGATTTTTGCCCAAAAATAGCCAACCATGTTTTGAGTAGTTTTAGACGTGGTTCGATGCCAAACGAGCCAATGATAAAACTCATGGCCTATAGCCATGACCTCGGGGTGATTTTTTCAAAAAATACGACGTTTACGCCTAGAAAATACGAGTTTTTAGTTTTTCGAGATGATGCTCGGTTTCGTCGGCCATTGAGTTTCGGGAAGGGCTAGTGTGAACGAGCGTGAAAAAATCTATAAGAAAACCGTAATCAATAGTTTGAGGTTTTTGGGACGTACATCATAGCAAAAGTGACAACTATGGACACTCATCGGCCTCGACCGTGAGCCGAGGTTGATTTTCGTCCTAAAATGGTCGACCCATTTTTGAGCGAGTTTTAGACCTATTTCAATGCCAAAGGAGGAAATGATAAAAACTCATGGCCCTTAGCCATGACCTCGGGGTATTTTTTTAAAAAAATGAGGTTTGGCCTAGAAAATACACTTTTCTAATTTTTTCGGATAATGTCGGCATGCGAGCTTTCGAGTTCCGAGAAGGGTCAGTGCGAACGAGCGTGAAAAAATCTATACAAAAAATGTAATTACCGGCTTGAAGTTATTGGGATCCGCATTATAGCGAAAGTGATAAATCTAGAACTTATCGGCCTCGACTGCGAGCCGAGGTTGATTTTCGCCCAAAAATGACCGACCATGTGTTGAGGAGTTTTAGACCTAGTTCGACGCCAAACGAGCCAAAGGTAAAAACTAATGGCCTTTAGGCATGACCTCGGGGTGATTTCTTAAAAAAAATGATGTTTACCCCTATAAAATACACTTTTCTAGTTTGGCGAGATGATGCGGGTACGTGGGCTTTCGAGTTCCGGGAAGGGTCGGTGTGAACGAGCATGAAAAAATCTATAGGAAAACTATAATCCATGGATTGAGGTTTTTGGGACTTGCATCATAGCAAAAGTGACAACTATAGAGACTCTTTAGCCTCGACTGTGAGTCGAGGTTGATTTTTGTTCGAAAATGGTTGACCAAGTTTTGAGCGGTTTTGGACCTAGTTCGATGGAAAATGAGCCAACGATAAAAACTCATTATCTTTGGCCATGACCTAGGGGTGATTTATGTAAAAAAATTGATGTTTAGGCCCAAAAAATACACTTTTTTAGTCTTTCGAGATGGTTTGGGCATGCGAGCTTTTGAGTGCCGAGAAGGGCTGGTGTGAATGAGCGTGAAAAAAGCTATAGGAAAAATGTAATTACCGGCTTCGAGGTTATTGGGACCTACATCATAGCAAAAGTGACAAATATAGAGACTTATCGGCCTCGACCGTGAGCCGAGGTTGATTTTTGCCAAAAAATGGCCGACCATGTTTTGAGGAATTTTAGACTTAGTTACATGTCAAACGAGCCAACGATAAAAACTCATGGCCTTTATCCATTACCTCGGGGTGATTTTTCAAAAAAATGACATTTAGGCCTAGAAAACACACTTTTCTAGTTTTTTGAGATGATGTCGGCATGCGGGCTTTCAAGTTCCGGAAGGGTCGGTGTGAACAAGCGCGAAAAAATCTATAGAAAAAATGTAATCCCTAGCTTGAGGTTGTTGAGACCTACATCATAGGAAAAGTGACAAATATAGAGACTCATCGGTCTCGACCGTGAGCTAAGGTTGATTTTCGCCCAAAACTAGCCAACCATGTTTTGAGTAGTTTTAGACGTGGTTCATATTGGAATGGGCTCCGCCGAAGCTAGGAGAACAAGCAGACTCTTCAATTTGTTTACTTATTTCTTTTTTTATTCCTGTAGATTTTTTCTAAATTTTTTTATTCTTCGAATCCACTATAATTGCATCGAATAAAAATTTTAAAATTTTTATTCGATCCTCTAAATCCATTTTTGGTTCAGCCTAATGATAAAAACTCATGGCCTATAGCCATGACCTCGGGGTGATTTTTTCAAAAAAACCACGTTTAGGCCTAGAAAATACACTTTTCTAGTTTTTCGAGATCATGCGGGTATGCGGGCTTTTGAGTTTCGGGAAGGGTCGGTGTTAACGAGCATGAAAAAATCTATAGGAAAACCGTAATTCATGGATTGAGGTTTTTGGGACCTACATCATAGCAAAGGTGACAACTATAGAGACTCCTTGGCCTTGACTATGAGTCGAGGTTGATTTTTGCTCGAAAATGGTCGACCAAGTTATGAGCGAGTTTTAGACCTAGTTCGATGGAAAATGAGCCAACGATAAAAACTCATTATCTTTTTCCATGTCCTAGGGGTGATTTTTGTAAAAAAACGACGTTTAGGCCCAAAAAATACACTTTTCTAGTCTCTCGAGATGATTTGGGCATGCGAGCTTTCGAGTTCCGAGAAGGGTCGGTGCGAACGAGCGTGAAAAAATTTATACGAAAAATGTAATTACCGGCTTGAAGTTATTGGGATCCGCATTATAGCGGAAGTGACAAATCTAGAGACTTATCGGCCTCGACCGCGAGCCGAGGTTGATTTTCGCCCAAAAATGGCCGACCATGTTTTGAGCAATTTTAGACTTAGTTAGATGTCAAACGAGCCAACGGTAAAAACTCATAGCCTTTAGCCATCACCTCGGGGTGGATTTGTTTAAAAAAATGACATTTAGGCCTAGAAAATACACTTTTTTAGTTTTTCGAGATGATGCTCGGCATGTGGGCTTTCAAGTTTTGGGAAGGGTTGGTGTGAACAAGCGTGAAAAATTTTATAGGAAAAATGTAATCTCTAGTTTGAGGTTGTTAGGACCTATATGATAGCAAAAGTGACAAATATAGAGACTCATCGGCCTCGACCGTGAGCCGAGGTTGATTTTTGCCCAAAAAATGACCGACCATGTTTTGAGGAGTTTTAGACCCGAGTTCGATGCCAAAAGAGCCAAGGATAAGAACTAATGGCCTTTAGCCATGACCTCGTGGTGATTTTGTTAAAAAAAATGACGTTTACCCCTAGAAATACACTTTTCTAGTTTGTCGAGATGATGCGGGTATGCGGGCTTTCGAGTTCTAGGAAGGGTTGGTGTGAACGAGCATGAAAAAATCTATAGAAAAACTATAATCCATGGATTGAGGTTTTTGGGACTTGCATCATAGCAAAAGCTACAACTATAGAGACTCCTTAGCCTCGATTGTGAGCCGAGGTTGATTTTTACCCGAAAATGGTCGACCAAGTTTTGAACAATTTTAGACCTAGTTCGATGGAAAATGAACCAACGATAAAACTCATTATCTTTGGCCATGACCTAGGGGTGATTTTTGTAAAAAAACGATGTTCGTGCATAAAAAAATACACTTTTCTAGTCTTTCGAGATCATTTGGGTATGCGAGCTTTCGAGTTTCGAGAAGGGCTCGCCGTGAACGAGCGTGAAAAAATCTATAGGAAAAATGTAATTACCGGCTTAAGGTTATTGGGACCTACATCATAACAAAAGTGACAAATATAGAGACTTATCGGCCTCAATCGCGAGTCGAGGTTGATTTTCGCCCAAAAATGACCGACCATGTTTTGAGCAATTTTAGACTTAGTTACATGTCAAACGAGCCAACGATAAAAACTCATGGCCTTTAGTCATTACCTCGGGGTGATTGTTTCAAAAAAGGACATTTAGGCCTAGAAAATACACTTTTCTAATTTTTCGAGATGATGCCGGCATGCGAGCTTTCAAGTTTCGGGAAGGGCTAGTGTGAACGAGCGTGAAAAAATCTATAAGAAAAATGTAACCTCTAGCTTGAGGTTGTTGGGACCTACATCATAGCAAAAGTGACAAATATAGAGACTCATCGGCCTCGACCGTGAGCCGAGGTTGATTTTCGCCCAAAAATGGCCGATCATGTTTTGAGTAGTTTTAGATGTAGTTCGATGGCAAATGAGCCAATGATAAAAACTAATGGCCTATAGCCATGACCTCGGGGTGATTTTTTCAAAAAAACCACGTTTAGGCCTAAAAAATACACTTTTCTTGTTTTTGGAGACGATGCGGGCATGCGGACTTTCCGGTTCCGGGAAGGGCTAGTGTGAACGAGCATGAAAAAATCTATAGAAAAATGTAATCCATGGATTGAGGATTTTGGGACTCGCATCATAGCAAAAGTTAAACCTATAGAGACTCCTTGGCCTCGATCGTGAGCCGAGGTTGATTTTCGCTCGAAAATGGTCGACAAAGTTTTGAGCGAGTTTTAGACCTAATTCGATGGCAAATGAGCCAACGATAAAAAATCATTGCCCTTGGACATGACCTAGGGGTGATTTTTGCAAAAAATGATGTTTAGGCCTAAAAAATACACTTTTCTAGTTTTTCGAGATGATTCGGGCATGCGAGCTTTCGAGTTCCCGGAAGGGCTGGTGTGAACGACCGTGAAAAACTCTATAGGGAAAATGTAATCCTTGGCTTGAGGTTATTGGGACCTACATCATAGCGAAAGTGACAAATATAGAGACTCATCGGTCTCTATTGTGAGTTGAGGTTGATTTTCGCCTAAAAATGGCCAACCATGTTTTGAGCAATTTTAGACTTAGTTCGATGGCAAATGAGCTAAGGATAAAAACTCATTGTCTTTGGGCATGACCTAGGGGTGATTTTTTGCAAAAAACGATGTTTAGGCCCAAAAAATACACTTTTCTAGTTTTTCGAGATTGTTCGGGCATTCGAGCTTTCGAGTTCCGAGAAGTGCTTGGTGTGAACGAGCATGAAAAATCCTATAGGAAAAATGTAATTCTTGGCTTGAGCTTATTGGGACCTACATCATAGCAAAAGTGACAAATACGGAGACTCATCGAACTTTATTGTGAGTCGAGGTTGATTTTCGCCCAAAAATGACCGACCATGTTTTGAGCAATTTTAGGCTTAGTTCGATGTCAAACAAGCCAACAATATAAACTCATGGCCTTTATCCATTACCTCCGGTTGATTTTTTCAAAAAAAGGACATTTAGGCCTGGAAAATACACTTTTTTAGTTTTTCGAGATGATGCGGGCATGCGGGCTTTCGAGTTCCGGGAAGGGTCGGTGTGAACGAGAGTAAAAAAATCTATAAAAACACTATAATCCATGGTTTGAGGTTTTTGGGACTCGCATCATAGCAAAAGTGACAACTATAGACACTCATCGGCCTCGAATGTGAGCTAAGGTTCATTTTCATCCGAAAATGGCCGATCAATTTTTGAGCGAGTTTTAGACCTAGTTCAATGTTAAATGAGCTAATGATAAAAACTAATGGCTTATAGCCATGACCCCGGGTGATGTTTTCAAAAAACGACGTTTAGGCCTAGAAAATACACTTTTTTCGTTTTTCGAGATGATGTCGGCATGCGAGCCATTGAGTTTCGGGAAGGGCTGGTGTGAACGAGTGTGAAAAAATCTATAGGAAAACCGTAATCCATGGTTTGGGGTTTTTGGGAACTGGATCATAGCAAAAGTGACAACTATACATACTCATCGGCCTCGATCGTGAGCCGAGGTTAATTTTCGTCCGAAAATGACCGACCCGATTTTGAACGAGTTTTAGACCTAGTTCGATGCCAAACGAAGAAAAAATAAAAACTCATGGCCCTTAGCCATGACCTCGAGGTATTTTTTAAAAAAAACGACATTTAGGCCTAGAAAATACACTTTTCTAGTTTTTTTAGATAATGTCGGCATGCGGGCTTTCGAGTTCCGGAAAGTGTTGGTGTGAACGTGCGTGAAAAAATCTATGGGAAAAATGTAGTCCCTCTCTTGAGGTTGTTGGGACCTACATGATAGCAAAAGTGACAAATATAGAGACTTATCAACCTCGATCGCGAGCTGAGGTTGATTTTCGCCCAAAAATGGCCGACCATGTTTTGAGCAATTTTAGACTTAGTTAGATGTCAAATGAGCCAACGATAAAAAATCATGGCCTTTAGCCATTACCTCGGGGTGATTTTTTTTTAAATGACATTTAGGCCTAGAAAATACACTTTTTTAGTTTTTCGAGATGATGCCGGCATGCGGGCTTTCAATTTTCGGGATGGGTTAGTGTGAACGAGCGTGAAAAAATCTATAGGAAAAATGTAATCTCCGGCTTCGGGTTGTTGGGACCTACATCATAGCAAAAGTGACAAATATGGAGACATATCGACCTCGACCGTGAGTCGAGGTTGATTTTCGCCCAAAAATAGCCGACCATGTTTCGAGTAGTTTTAGACATAGTTCGATGCCAAACGAGCCAACAATAAAAACTCATGGCCTATAGCCATGATCTCGGGGTGATTTTTTCAAAAAAACCACATTTAGGCCTAGAAAATACACTTTTCTTGTTTTTCGAGATGATGCGGGGCATGCGGGCTTTCGAGTTCCGGGAAGGGTCGGTGTGAACGAGCATGAAAAAATCTATAGAAAACTCGTAATCCATGGATTGAGGTTTTTGGGACTCGCATCATAGCAAAAGTTAAACCTATAAAGACTCCTTGGCCTCGACTCGTGAGTCGAGGTTGATTTTCGTCCGAAAATTATCGATAAGGTTTTGAGTAGTTTTAGACGTAGTTCGATGGAAAATGAGTCAACAATAAAAACTCATTGCCCTTGGCCATGACCTAGGGGTATTTTTCCAAAAAAATGATGTTTAGGCCTAAAAAATACACTTTTCTAGTTTTTCGAGAAGATTCGGGCATGTGAGCTTTCAAGTTCCCAAAAGGGTCGGTGTGAACGACCGTGAAAAACTCTATAGGGAAAATGTAATCCTTGCCTTGAGGTTATTGGGACCTACATCATAGCAAAAGTGACAATTACGGAGACTTATCGACCTCGAATGTGAGTCGAGGTTGATTTTTGTCCAAAAATGGCCGACCAAGTTTTGAGCAGTTTTAAACCTAGTTCGATGGCAAATGAGCTAAGGATAAAAACTCATTGTCTTTAGCCATGACCTAGGGGTGATTTTTGCAAAAAAACGATGTTTAGGCCCAAAAAATACACTTTTCTAGTTTTTCGAGATTATTCGGGTATTCGAGCTTTCGAGTTCGAGAAGTCGTTGGTGTGAACGAGCGTGAAAAAATCTATATGAAAATCGTAATCCATGGTTTGTGGTTTTTGGGACTCGCATCATAGCAAAAGTGACAAATATAGAGACTCATCGGCCTCGACCGTGAGCCGAGGTTGATTTTCGCCCAAAAATGGCCACCATGTTTTGAGTAGTTTTAGACGTAGTTCGATGCCAAATGAGCCAATTATAAAAACTCATGGCCTATAGCCATGACCTCGGGGTGATTTTTTCAAAAAAACAACGTTTAGGCCTAGAAAATACACTTTTCTAATTTTTCAAGATGATGCGAGCATGCGGGCTATCGAGTTCGGGAAGGGTCGGTGTGAACAAGCATGAAAAAATCTATAGGAAAGTTCGTAATCCATGGATTGAGGTTTTTGGGAGCTGCATAATAGCAAAAGTGACAACTATAGAGACTCCTTGGCCTCGACTCGTGAGCTAAGGTTGATTTTCGCTCGAAAATGGTTGACGAAGTTTTGATCGAGTTTTAGACCTAGTTCGATGGCAAATGAGTCAATGATGAAAACTCATTGCCTTTGGCCATGATCTAGGGGTATTTTTGCAAAAAAACGACGTTTAGGCCCAAAAAATACACTTTTCTAGTTTTTCGAGATCATTCGGGCATGCGAGCTTTCGAATTCGAAGAAGGGCTGGTGTGAACGAGCGTGAAAAAATCTATAAGAAAAATGTGATCCTTGGCTTTAGGTTATTGGGACCTACATCATAGCAAAAGTGACAACTATAAAGACTCATGGGCCTCGAATGTGAGTCGAGGTTGATTTTCGTACGAAAATGGTCAATCAAGTTTTGAGTAGTTTTAGGCCTAGTTCGATGTCAAATGGGCCAACAATAAAAACTCATTGTCTTTGGCCACGACCTAGGGGTGATGTTTGCAAAAAACGATGTTTAGGCCCAAAAAATACACTTTTTTAGTCTTTTGACATGATTCGGGCATGCGAGCTTTCGAGTTCCGAGAAGTGGTCGGTGTGAACGAGCGTGAAAAAATCTATAGGAAAATGTAATCCTTGGCTTAAGGTTTTGGGTCCTACATCATAGCAAAAGTGACAAATATAGAGACTCATTGGGCTCGACCGTGAGCCGAGGTTGATTTTCATCCAAAAATAGCCGATCAAGTTTTGAGCCGTTTTAGACCTAGTTCAATGGAAAATGAGCCAATGATAAAAACTCATTGTCTTTGGCCACGACCTAGGGGTGATGTTTGCAAAAAAATATGTTTAGGCCCAAAAAATACACTTTTTTAGTCTTTTGACATGATTCGGGCATGCGAGCTTTCGAGTTCCGAGAAGGGTCGGTGTGAACGAGCGTGAAAAAATCTATAGGAAAATGTAATCCTTGGCTTAAGGTTTTGGGTCCTACATCATAGCAAAAGTGACAAATATAGAGACTTATCGGCCTCGACCGTGAGTCGAGGTTGATTTTCGTCCAAAAATGGCCGACTATGTTTTGAGCAATTTTAGACTTAGTTTGATGTCAAACGAGCCAACGATAAAAACTCATGGCCTTTAGCCATTACCTCGGGGTGATTTTTTTTAAAAAATGACATTTAGGCCTAGAAAATACACTTTTCTAGTTTTTCAAGATGATGTTGGCATGTGGGCTTTCGAGTTTCGGGAAGGGATGGTGTGAACGAGGGTGAAAAAATCTATAGAAAAAATGTAATCCTTGGCTTGAGGTTAGTGGGACCTACATCATAGCAAAAGTGACAAATATAGAGACTCATCGGCCTCGACTGTGAGCCGAGGTTGATTTTTAGCCAAAAATGGCTGACCATGTTTTAAGTAGTTTTAGATGTAGTTCAATGCCAAACGATCCAACAATAAAAACTTATGGCCTATAACCATGACCTCGGGGTGATTTTTTCAAAAACACGACGTTTAGGCCTAGAAAATACACTTTTCTAGTTTTTCTAGATGATGCGGGCATGCGGGCTTTCGAGTTTCGGGAAGGACTAGTGTGAATGAGCATGAAAAAATCTATAGGAAAACTATAATCCATGGATTGAGGTTTTTGGGACTCGCATCATAGCGAAAGTGACAACTATAGAGACTCTTTGGCCTCGACCGTGAGCCGAGGTTGATTTTTCGCCCGAAAATGGTCGACATGTTTTTAGCGAGTTTTAGACCTAGTTCGATGGTAAATGAGCAAACGATAAAAACTCATTGTCTATAGCCATGACCTCGTGGTGATTTTTTCAAAAACACGACGTTTAGGCCTTGAAAATACACTTTTTTTTGTTTTTCGAGATGATGCCGACATGCAAACTTTCGAGTTCTAGGAAGGGTCGGTGTGAACGAGCGTGGAAAAGTCTATAGGAAAAATGTGTTCCCCGGCTTGAGGTTGTTGGGGCCTACAACATAGCAAAAGTGACAAATATAGAGACGCATCGGCCTCGACCGTGAACCGAGTTTGATTTTTGCCTAAAAATGGTCGACCATGTGTTGAGCGAGTTTTAGACCTAGTTTGATGCCAAACGAGGCCTCATGATTGAGGGCACGTCCGCCCGGGTGTCACGCATCGTCACCCCCAAACACCTCTCGGCCTAACGAGGGCGGGGAGCGAATACCGGTCTCTCGCGTGTGCTTCCGCTTGTGGTTGGCCCAAAATTGAATCCTCGGCAATGGCCGCCACGATGAGTGGTGGTTGAGAGAAACCTTGAAAGCGGTCGTGCGTATGCCATGTTGCGCTTTGGGATATCCAACACCCTCGAGCATCATCGTCTTTGCTAGGATGCTCTTGTTGCGACCCCAGGTCAGGCGGGACCGCCCGCTGAGTTTAAGCATATCAATAAGCGGAGGAAAAGAAACTTACAAGGATTCCCTTAGTAACGACGAGCGAACAGGGAGGTGCCCAGCTTGAGAATCGAGCGCTTATGGCATTTGAATTGTATTCCGAAGAAGCGTCCTCAATGATGGA
>CAWUPB010001194.1:1396435-1398935 GCA_963924115.1 Dovyalis caffra
CATTATGCCTTATAGGAGCTGCAATGTGATTGACCTTGTGCTTTTGATTCATTAGACCATGAAAGAAGCTCGTTCCTTTATCATAATCTTTGAGGAACTTGCACTTTAGTTTACGGCCAAAGAACATTTTTTTAGAAGCCTTGAGATTAGCCGGATTAAGCCGGAGATGCTTCTCGGTCTCACACGACCCATGGTTGTCCCCTGTCATTGTGAAGCTCGGTTTGAAGAGTAGCCAATTCGGATTCGGCTCTAGCTACTCTGTTGGATATGTGGCTAAAATGTAGTTTGTTCGAGCAATTTCAAGGGAGCCTTCGTGGTTTTCAACTTCGAAAAAGACATACATAGGTGTACCACTAATGTTAGTCGCCTAATCGTTCGTAACTATTTTAAGTAAGTCCGAATGGCTAGCCCACATGTTAAAAAATTTAAAGCTCCGAGTACCGGATCGCATATGAGAGCCTAAGGAAACCAAAATTGGAGAGTGGTTAGAAAAAACCCCCGTGGGTTCAAAATGAATATATGTAGGAATTTGGGAGGAGGTCCAAAGGAGGCTAGCTAAAACTCTATCAATTTTTGTCCAAACTTCGCCCCATGCCAAGTGAAATGATTTCCTGTGTAGTTAAGGTCAAAAAGCCCCGGATCGGAATAGCAAGTTTGGAAATCGGAGGTCTCGTAGTTGGAGACAACAATGCCATTATGTTTATCGGCTTGGGAGAGGATTGAGTTAAAATCTCCCATAATAATCTAGGGATAGTGCGAGTGCCATTGATGATGGTCTTCCCACATCCCTCTTCTAGAGATGATAGAGTGCGACCTATATACGAAAGTTGCATGAAAAACAATTTGCTAGATAAGGTCGGTGATCCGAACATTCAAACCTTGAATAGATACATTTAACACATCAACCATAATAGTTTTGGGGTTCCAAAAAGAGCAATACGTGCATTACCCACAACCATAGCATTAGAAGCAAATTTCCGAGTGTTTGAGCCTAAGTCCGTACATATTGGCAAGTTTTGCTAAGTCGAGCTTTGTTTCCACAAGGGCACAAATGTCTACCTTCTTTTTCTTCATGAGATGAACTATCTCATGCTATTTTAGAGGGCTATTTAGCCCTCCGACATTCCGACTTAAAATGATCATAGTTGAGCGAAGAGGCCGAGCCCCTTCGACCCCCACTTCGCCTCTACTTAGCTCTCCGGTGGCGGCACTGCTCCGTCACAATTTTTGTGGAAACTCGTGTGTAATGTCCGATTTGGGGTACCGTAGGTATGGCCTCTAGGGAAACAAGAGGAGCATGGCATTATGTTTTCTTGCGGTTACCATCCCCTGCTCGGTGAGCCCTCGGTCTACTACTCGGTTTTGCTATCCAAATCCGATCCCTGTACTTGTCCGTCTCTTCTCTGTCTGGAGAGATATTCACAAGCATACCCTAATCCGAACTTCCACCAACTTCCCGATTTCGAAGACCGGTCGGCCCGACCTTTTGGTTACACGAGTCCACTTTTGGCTCTTTTGCTGCTGCCAGCCATGTCCGGCCGAGGCTCGAAGTGGCCCGGAGTCGGTGTGTGGCTCCCGCCCTAAATCAAAATTGAGCGAGTGTGGTTTTCCCTTTATTAGCACCCTTGTATGAGTGTTTGTGTCTATGCACTTGTCTCCCATTCCTTGGACGCATCGGCTACTTCAAGGAGCATAGGGTCGGTATACATTTGGGCTTCGTATGGCAAGCATTGGCGGAATCATCTACTTGCTTGGAACATGTTAGACTTGGCTTGTCCACCTTCCGCTTCATTGCCATTTGTAGTGTCTTTAGTGAAATCTCGAGTAGTCCGATTTTTGCACATTTGTGTGGAGTGGCCAAGAATACGGCATTTTTTACGAGTGTATTAGGAGAGACTCATACACTATTGGTTGTGAGAGGGTTATGCCATTTGGTAATACTATGGTGACAATTCGAGGCAAAGTCTCCATAATATTCGGTTCTACCGGTACTCTAGCATAGGAGAGACGATCCATTGAGGTGGTCAATCTGTCACATTGGATTGGTTTGCCAAGCATACTTGCAATCTTTGACAAACGAGAGAGATGACCGGCATTTTAGTGGCGAGGTTGGGAAACTTTACCCAAATAGGGACGGTGGCCATTTCGGTGTTGGAGAAATCAAACTATTCGGCCATTGGTCTCAAAATCAAAGCTCGCCCATAAATTAGATAGGGTCCTCCATTAAGCACCGAGACCTTTTCTTCTTCGATTGGAATTTATAGATTAACCATCCCGATTCATGAAGCTGTTAGAGTAGCGATACATTTCCAGGTATCCTTAATGATTCCATTTAGTGCACGATAACTTGGGCTTACGCTCGCAACATAACCTACTAGGTAGGATTTCCGAACTCACATTCGGTGTCATCATTAAGCAAAATGCATTGTTTCGATTGAGTGATAGCAGAAAAATGAGACAATTTAGGACACAAGGCCGAGTTTTGATTACTTACAAACAA
>CAWUPB010001194.1:1406435-1423935 GCA_963924115.1 Dovyalis caffra
CGGGCCTGCGCGCCTCCTTGTAGCCCCTCACGGATGTTGGGCGTGGAAGCTCGCATGCCCCTTGCGGGCTGGCTCGCAGACCCCCTGCGGGCTGGCTCGCAGATCACCTGCTGCCTCGCTCACCCCCGCTCGCATGCCCCCTCGCGGGTTGGCTCGCGGAACCCCTGCGCGCCCGCTTACGGACCCTTGCGGGCTAGCTCACAATCCTCCTGCGGGCTGCCTTGCGGATCCCCTACTGCCTCTCTCATGCCCGCTCGCATGCCCCTTGTGGGGTGGCTCGTAGACCCCCTACGTGTTGGCTCGTAACCCCCCGTGGGCTGGGTCACGGACCCCTTACTTCCTCGCTCCCGCTCGTTCGCATGCCCCTGCATAGCCGCTGCGGACCCCCTGCGGGCTGGCACGCATGCCAATTGCAGTGCTAGCTCGCGGACCCCCTACAGGCTGCCTCGCTCGTGCCTACTCGCATGCCCCTACGGGCTGGCTCGCAGACCCCCGCCTGCCCGTTCGCAGACCTCCTATGGGCTAGCACACATGACCCCTGCGGGCTGGCTCGTAGGCCTTCTGCTACCTCACTCGCGCCCACTCGCATTCCAACCGTGGGCTGGCTAGTAGACCCCCGCGTGCTCGCTCGCAACCCCCTACGGGCTGGCTCGCAAACCCCTTGCTTCCTCGCTCACGCCCGTTCGCATGCCCCCGCGTGCCCGCTCGCGGAACCTCTCGCGGTCCTACTCGTAGACCCCCTGCCGCCTCGCTCACACCCATTCGCATGCCCCTCGCGGGCTTGCTCGCGGACCCCCTACCGCCTTGCTCATGCCCGTTCGCATGCCTTATGCTGGGCTGGCTCGCAGACCACCTGCTTCCTCGCTCGCGCCCGTTCACATGCTCCCTACGTGCCCGCTCGTAGACCCCCGTGAACCGGCTCGCATGCCTCCTACAGAGCCGGCTCGCGGACCCCCTACGCACTTGTTCGCGGGCCTCATGCGCAAGATGGGCGCACCGGCTAGCAAGACTTCTACGTGCGTTGGTTGTCCCGAGTGCACCAAAGGAGGTTAGGAGCAACTTCGCCGGGCGAGATGGCACTGGTTGCCGTGCCGGTTTCATCAAATTTACGCTTTCCGGCTTATTTTCTTTTTTTCTAATTTTTTACATTTTTAATGTTCAAAAAATAAAAAAGCATACTTTCCATCCTTGAAAAATTCTGAAAATTTTCTAGAAAATAGATTGGATTTTTCCAAACTTGTGTACAAAATTTCAGTTCAAAATTCAAAAAATTGAATTTTTTAGAGGGGGTGATAGGTGGGACCTAGTAGTGTCTACCCCTGCCGGAGCTGAAATTCTACATATTGGTCTATAGGGGTAGCCGCCCGCCTCGCCCATGGGTCTTAGTGCAAGAGCATTGTGGGTGGTGTCTTGGCTCTCGTTCTTGGTGGGGTTGCTCATGTGTTGGGCCGGTGAATGTTTTTGTTCGCCGGTGACCCCCTCCGGCCACTTTCTCCGGTAACCCTCGGATTTTTTCTATGCGAGCACTTTTTGTGGGTTTTTTGTGCCTATGCTTTTGCCAACTGGTGGGCCAGCAGCTGTGGGTGTTTTATTTGCTTTCGGCAAGCACGCGGTTGGTTTTTGTTGTTGCAATGGCAAGTTAAAAAGGTGGCTGGGTTGAAGCTCATTGTGATGTTGCGTCGGGCTTGGGAATTCCAATGAGAGATTTATGCAAGTGCTTGCGGGGCATTAAGTTGTTTTGCTTATGTCGACGCATGGGCTCCCTACGGAATCCTTGAGCCTGTGTCGTGATGATATCTCCATAGCCGAGGCCCGGCCATTAGATTTTCGAGTCGAGTGGCAAATGCATGTGTGCGAGTGGCCAATGTGATGCCCCGGTCGAGCGTAGTGACAAGCTTGGGGATTCCAAGGAGAGCTTTATGCTAGTACTTACATAGCATTACATTACTATGCTTGTGTTGAAGCGTGCGCTCTCCCGCAATCCCTCACCCTTAGTCGCGATCGTTCCTCAACAGCAAAGGCCCAGGCATCGGCATTTCGTGTCGAGTGTCAAAAGTGGGTGCGCATGTGGTCGCTCCGATGCCGGTCATGACGTAACGATGGGTTTGGGGATTCCAACGAGAGCTTTAGGCTAATGCTTGCATGGCATTGACTTGTTGTGCTTGCCCAATACGTGCACTCTCCGTGCAATCCCCGAGGCCTTCGTTGCGATCGTATCCTCACGGCCAAGGACTACGCATTGGCGTTTTGAGTCGAGTTGCAAAGGTGGGTGTGCGAGTGGCTCGTCCGACGCCGCTCGGGATGTAGCAACCGGCTCGGGGATTCCAACAAGAGCTTTACGCTAGCGCTTGTATGACATTGAGTTTTTGTGCTTGTGTCGACACATGCGCTCTCCGCGTAATGCCCAAGGCCTTCATCGTGATCGTAGCCCGATAGCCAAGGCTCGGGCATCGGCGTTTCGAACGGAGTCGCAAAGGTGGGCACGCAGGTGTCTAGTCCGATGCCGGCCGGCTTGGATGTAGCGACGGGCTTGGGGATTTCAATAAGAGCTTAACACAAGCGCTTGCATGGCATTAAGTTGTTGTGTTTATGCCGATGCATGCGATCTCCCATGCAATCCCTCGGCTCGTGCCGTGATCGTATCCCGATGGCCAAGGCTTAGGCTTCGGCATCCTAGCCGTCACGGGTGTCCCTTGTTTCAAATGTCTCCATCTCCTCCCTTCCAGCTTTACATGATCGTCCTTTTGAAATCTTTCGCATCCGATGGTGCAGGCTTTGATCTTGCTTCGAGTGTTTCCATTTTGCTCTTTTGGGTCGTGGTTCGCTCTTCGGGATCGATGTCTTGTTTATATGGTGGCACATGAGTGGTCGTCGGACCGTCCGTGTTGGTAGGCTCTGTGCCGGTGCACCGAACTCGTTGGCCCTCGATCCCCGTCACATCCGGCCCAAGAGCCCATAGGGCCTCACGCGTGATGAGGGGTTCCCGTGTCGCGTACCCTTTATGGTGGAATTAGAATTTGATGTTGTCCCTCTCTCGCTTTGTGCCTCCTCTAAGTGTGTTCGGTAGATCTTTGCCGTGGCGCTTATGTTCTAGTCGAGCGAAGTTTCGTCAAATTGGCCCACCTACGATCGCTTGTGCTTTCCGATGCGAATTTGTTGCTTGCTCGTGCGGGGTTCTCCAGCCCCGAAATAACCCCATTTGAGTGATCTTTGCTCGATAAGAATGACCTCTACGCTCGACTTGTCCCCTCTTCTCTTTGATGTTGGGGATGGTTTGGGTTGCGGTGTCACAAAGGAATGCTACTTGGTTGATCCCGCCGGTAGTCATATGCCTTTCTCAAAGATTAAGCCATGCATGTGTAAGTATGAACTAATTCGGATCGTGAAACTACGAATGGCTCATTAAATCGATTATAGTTTGTTTGATGGTATTTGCTACTCGGATAACCATAGTAATTCTAGAGCTAATACGTGTAACAAACCCCAACTTTTGAAAGGGATGCATTTATTAGATAAAAGGTTGAAGCGGGCTCGCCCGTTGCTTCGATGATTTATGATAACTCGACGGATCGCACGAGCATCGTGTCGGGGATGCATCATTCAAATTTCTGCCCTATCAACTTTCGATGGTAGGATAGAGGCCTACCATGGTGGTGATGGGTGATTGAGAATTAGGGTTCGATTCCGGAGAGGGAGCCCGAGAAACGGCTACCACATCCAAGGAAGGCAACAGGCGTGCAAATTACCCAATCCCGACATGGGGAGGTAGTGACAATAAATAACAATACCGAGCTCTTCGAGTCCGATAATTGGAATGAGTACAATCTAAATCCCTTAACGAGGATCCATTGGAGGGCAAGTATGGTGCCAGCAGCTACGGTAATTCCAGCTCCAATAGCGTATATTTAAGTTGTTGTAGTTAAAAAGCTCATAGTTGGACTTTGGGTTGGGTCGATCGGTCCGCCCTAGGTGTGCACCGGTCGCCTCGTCCCTTCTACCGGTGATGCACTCCCGGCCTTAACTAGTCGAGTCGTGCCTCTAGTGCTCGTTACTTTAAAGAAATTAGAGTGCTCAAAGCAAGCCTATGCTCCGGATACATTAGCATGGGATAACATCATAGGATTTTGATCCTATTAATTAACGAGGACGATCGGGGGCATTCATATTTCATAGTCGGAGGTGAAATTCTTGGATTTATGAAAGATGAACAACTACGAAAGCATTTTCCAAGGATGTTTTCGTTAATTAAGAATGAAAGTTAGGGGCTCGAAGACAATTAGATACCGTCCTAGTCTCAACCATAAATGATGCCAACCGGGGATTGGCGAATGTTGCTTCTAGGACTCCGCCAGACACCTTATGAGAAATCAAAGTTTTTGGGTTCCGGGGAGTATGGTCGCAAGGTTGAAACTTAATGGAATTGATGGAAGGGCACCACCAGGAGTGGAGCCTACGGCTTAATTTGACTCAACACGGGAAAAGTTACTAGGTCCGGACATAGTAAGGATTGACAGAATGAAAGCTCTTTCTTTTTTGATTTAAATGTAAGTATATAAATCAAAAGTGAAAGTAGCTAGAGAACCAGCAAGAGTAACAAATATAGGATTTACAAAGATTGGGAATAGGCTCCCAAGAAACCGAACCGAGCTATATCTAGATGGTTGCTCAAGGAATCTATCTAGGAGAGATTCCAAGAAAAACCAAACAGGAAACAAGTAGTAGCTAGCTAGAACCATTTACAAAAAGCTTTCGAAGAACCAAAGCTAAATAAGCTAGAAACTGGCAAAAGTAGCATATATAAGTCTGTACAGTAAAGGGAACATGCTCCCGAAGAGCCAAAGCTAAATAAGCTAGAAACAAAAGGTTGGCCAAGGAAACGGATGTTAAGCGGTTTCCAAGAACAACCAAGAAACTAATAGGCCTAGCAACCGGAACCATATACAAGGCTCAACAGACATTCAAAAATGAGCCGAGTAGAAGCCCAAAGCATGACTAGTAGGGAGCTAAGTCCGGCCGAACAAGAGAACAAAACGGGCCGTAAATTGTAGTCTACATAGTATTCATAAACTAGAAGAAGGCTGCAAAGAAGCTCAAAGAGCTGAAACAAGTCCACCACCGTAGACCCAAAAAAAGCTAACAAGAAAAAATCCATCGAAGGCACTAGGTAAGGCCGGTAGGAGTCAAATCATAAAAGTGTAGGATCATGAAGAACAAAATTTGAAACCTCTAAAACGCCTTATCAATAGAAGTAGGCAACAAGGCGGCATCAAATGAGCGTTTGTTGCGCTCCTCCCAAATAAGATAGACCGTGATCCCCAACGAGACCCTCCGCATCCGAGTCGCTAAATTCCTTTGCCTACAAGAGAGGCCTCGGAGAGCGCGGTGAGGGTGGACATAGTTCGCCGAATGCTAAGCCAAAAATGGATCTTATCCCAAAGAGCGAAAGTCCAAGGCAAGCGAAGAAGAGGGGTGCATGAGATTCCAGCTCCGTCCGACAAAGAGCATAGCGAGGGTCGGAGAGAACAAATGGCAAGCATTCTATAGTTTTTAGTTTACCGCGTACCATAAGCCAAAGAATGAACGAGTGGCGTGGCAAAGCCCATGTCCCGGATGCTCCGAGCCGAGCCGACGGGCGCCGCTCGGAGGCGAAGATGGTCATAAGCTAGGTGGGAGAAACCGCCCATGCCCTAGGCCTTCAAGTGGCCAATAACGAGAGTGGAGTCCCCAAACCGGCGAGCGAGAGAATCCCTTAATGAGAGGATGGATTTCCACATCGACGATGCCGTGCGATGAGCCTCTGCTTCCCAAACACAAGTATCACATAAGTAAAAATAGTGAATCCACCGAATCTAAATAGAGTCCACTTTGCGATGAATGTTCCGGAGTTGCTTAGCAAGAAAGCGAGGAGTTGAGGACTCTAAAGCCTCGTAGGCCAAGGCCTCCTTCGGCCTTGGGACGACAAAGCCGGCACCGAGCTATAAGGGCTGAGTGCTTTTGTTTACATCACCGATCCATAAGAAGTTCCCGCAAATACCGATTACGCGAGACATAACCGAAGCGGGGATTGGGAAGATACCAAGCCAAAACTAAATTAACCCAACCGAACCGATCTTAAGAGCTCGAGACGACCAAGCATAAGAGAGATGCTTCCCCGACCGAGATCGGATGGTGCCCTCTAGGCTGTGGAGCTGGAGAGAATTGACTAGCCGGTAGCCTATGTGGTCTCGGGGGAACCCCAAGGTAACGAAAGGAAAGGCACCCTCGGCGAAACCGGTAGCTTGAAGCAGAGCAAGCTTGTGGTAGTCACTAACCCCTCAAAAATAAATGAAGGATTTGGCGGGGTTGATATAGAGGCCGAGGTGCGGCTGAAATCTTGTAACACCCAAGCCAAACACGAAGCCGAGGCCTTATCGCCACAACTTAAAAGCATGACATCATCGACAAAGGCTAGGTGCGTAATACAATGAGGCTCACACTTAGGATGGAAGCAAAATGTGGCGGAACTAAAGCTTGTTAGAGCATTCGAGAAAAGTATTCCATGCACACAATGAATAAGTATGGAGAGAGGGGTCACCTTGACGAACACCGCTTGACCACGAAAAAACCCAAAGAGGTTACCATTAATTGTGATGGAGTAGGAGGGGGACTCGATGCATGATATAACCCGAGTGTATGAAAAGAGGTGGGAAGCCCATAAGTTCCAAGCAAGCGACGCAAAAAGGCTACCGAACGAGTCGAAAGCTTTCCGAAAATCAACCTTAAGAAGGCATCGGGGGAAGCGTGCTTGCGCCTATACCGACGAAGGAGTTCTTGGAGCGAGATGGATGTTATCGGTCATCCGACGACCCCCAAGAAGGCATTTTACAACGGGCTAACAATATCGAGCAAGGCCGAAGCTAAGCACGAGGAGAGAATCTTAGAGATCACCTTGTAAATAACATTGCGACAAGAAATCGGCTAAAAATCCAAGGGAGTAGGAGAATGTGTCGATTTGGGGACTAAGGTAATAACCGAGTGATTAATCTATTTTAGGAGCCGACCCGAGGGAATCGATCCATGACCGCGAGTGCAAAAATCAACCCAACAATACCCCAAGCGCGTTTAAAGAACGGCGATGTATACCCATCGGGCCTGGGGGCTTTATCATTTCCTATACCAAACAAAGTCTCCTTGATCGGGTCATCGGTGATGGGAGCAAGTAACATTTCGTAGGTCGAAGGCGGGAGACGAGGACCCATAGCAACGACCGAGGCATCAAGGGGAATAGTGTCCCGTGTAGACCCAAGCAAACTGCGAAAGTAATCAACAAAGGCAACCTCTACGGCTGACGGCAAAGAAGTAGCTTCCCTCGTGGGGCCTTGAATGGAGGCAATGAAATTTCACTTATGACGATGTCGCATAAGGGTATGAAAGAATTGACTACCCTTGTCACCCTCCTCAAGAAATTTACACTTGAGCTTTTGGCCAAAAAACATCTTCTCCGCTAATTTTAATCGAGCCAAGGCCTACCGTGAAAGATGCTCACGCTCGAGAAGGGAGGGATTGTCTAGATCGGATTGGAGGGACTGCGGAGGTTATCAAGATCAAGCTGCGGCATGAGAGACCCACTCGAAATGTGACTAAAATGAACCGAATTAAGAAGTTTCGGAGGCCGTTTTAGAGCCTTAAGCTTTTGACGGAATAGATACATAGTGGCCGCCCCGGAACAATGCCAATACTGCTCAACTATCAAGAGGAAGCTTTCATGCGAGTGCCCACATATTGAAGAACTTAAAGCATTTACGACCGGAGGAAGAAGACCGATCGAGCTGAATCAAAGCCCGAGCATGATCGGAGAAGGCTTCCGGAGGGCGAAAGTGAACCAAGAGAGGTTGCTAAAGAGTAAGCCGGTGGGGATTAGCCGAACTCGGTCAATCTTCATCCGGACATTGTCGTTAGTCTAGGTGAAGTGGCTACCCGAGTAATTGAGGTCACTAAGGCCAAGGTCCAAGCAACAAGATCGGAAGTCGAAGTCTCATAAGAAGTGACATCACCACCATTGTGTTTATCGAACTGGAGAAAGAACGAATTAAAATCAACCAAAACAAGCCAAGGCCCTTGGATTTCCCAATGATGGAGGTCTTCCCAAAGCTCCCATCTCCGAATAAGAGTGTTAAAGCCATAGAAAAGCATCACATGAAAAACCGTCCGAAGGATGAGACTTTTGAGTTGAACATGAAGCCCTTGAGCTGAGGCATCCAAAACATTCAGCTAAACCATAGCCGGATTCCAAAATAAAACAATGTGGCCATTAGTGGCAGCGAGAGGCATTAGAGGCACAACCCCAACTCTTCGGTTGAAGTCGATGCAGCTGCAAAATCTTGTGAAGACCGAGCTTCGTTTCCAAAAGAGCACAAACATCCATACGATCTTTTCTCATAAGGCCAACAACCTCATGCTCGTTTTAAGGGACTCGTTGAGGCCCCTAACATTCCAAGTGAATATGATCATAGGGCGAGGTGAAGAGGTGGAGGCCCCCTTCCCCTTCGATGAGTGCCACGACTTCTATCGTGGGTGGAAACTACTTGAACCCCAAGCTGAACCTCATTAGAAAGTTGCTTAACCACGATGACCATCGCGACCATATCCCCATCAAAATCAGCCCGATCGATAAGCCCGACCATGCGTCAGTTATGACTAACCTGTTCCACCCTCTCGTTACGGTGAGCCGATTGCTTGCCATGCTTGCACTACGAAGGAGATAGCCGGGTGGAGCCAAACAGGGGGCTCGGACCAGCAATATCGGTAGAAGCGGATAGGCCTACCCTATTGGTAAAGGCCGGAGGAGAGGCCTCGGGTTCGGGAGCCTTCGACCAAAGTAGAACGGGTTACGATTGTCGAAACGAGCCGGAAGAGAGTTGGCAACGCCGAGCATTCCGCGAGGCCTTACCTTTGGCCTTACCGGTAACTAGCACCCATTCCCTTGAACTAGCAACTACCTCGGAGCACATAGGATCGGTACGGGTAGGCGCACGGTGAGTAGGTAGATTAGCGCTCGGCACGCCAAAGGCGGACTTGCGCCTAGCGCGACGAACATCGATGGGCACCCGATGGAAAAGCGGACTTGCGCCCGGCGTAGCGACATCGATAAGCACACGGTGGGAAGGCGGACTTGCACACAGTACGAGCGGCATCGATAGGCACCGGATGGGAAGACGGACTTACGCCTAGCACGGTTGCAACGGGGTGCGTTTAGGCCTTAGACGCGCGCTTGGCGCAAGTAGTAGTTGAGTGCCCCGGAATATGGCAAAACTTGCAATGAGTAGGGAAGTTTGGTGGCGGATTTCCTCTTTTCTTGGCCATGAAGCTACGGGTAGAGAAGGAAGGAAGGAGACATGAAAAATGGGGAGAGAGAAAGAGGGATGGGGGCAGAAACGGTGGGCGGAAACGGCAAAGGATAGAACCATAGAGGGAAGATAGAGGCGAGGCAAGTTTCGGGTGGAAGAAAGGGACGTGGGGGGAAGAAGAAGGTGAATAGTAGGCGGGATGGAGGGAAACTCACTCAAGGAGGAGAGCATCTCTCTCTTCTTTCTCTTTCCACTTTGTCATTAACCGAGAGCTCTTTCTTATTGAGAGCTCTTTTTTTTATTTAAATGTAAGTGTATAAATCAAAGTAAAACCAATTTGGAAAACCCGCAAGTAACATATACAAGATTTACAAAAAAGGGAACGGGGTCCCAAAAACTTGAACTAGAGCTTTACCTAGATGGTTGCTCAAGTGATCAACCTAGGAGAGATTCCAAGAGAAACCAAACAAGTAACTAAGAGGAACCTAGCTAGGACCTTTTACAAAAAGCTCAACGAACTTACAAAACCATTGCTTGAATGAGCAAAAAGGAACAAAAGCCTAACCATGTACAAGCAATTTTTGATACAACACAATAGAGATCAACATACAACCTAAACAAGAGCGAGTTGGGCTTTCCTTGCCAAGAACGAGGCAAGGCGGCACGAGCCTACCCAAAGAGCGCGAGCTGGAACGAGAGCAAGCGGGAGCAGCGACGAAGGACCGAGCCTTAATCGGCTAAGAAGGACGGCCCAAATCGAGCTCGGCCACCGTGACTTACAACGAGAACGAGGAACGAGGCAAAGCCTCGAGCGGTCGAGACCGGGCAAATCGCAAGGAAAGGCTAGGCGACGGACGGAGGCGAGTGAGATCGGGGGAGCAATAGCCCAACCAGCCCCTATTACACCCTTACAACATAGCGAGGACGGGCCTTGCAAGAACGAGTAGCAACAACCTAAACCTCAAGACGACGGCATAGCGGGGCCGGGGCCTAGCAAGAGTAGCAGGCTATAACCTAGCATGATAGTGCGGCGGCACGAGGGTGGGGGACTAGGCGGACCGAACGACCTAGTAGGCTTGCCCGAGTGAAGCCGGCGGACGTGACCGGCGGAGGGAGTAGATAGAACCAAAGCGACCACCGGAGAGAAGGACGCGCCTAAGCTTGAGAACAAGGGGAGAGCAATAAGAGAGGCTTGACGAGTAGTGCGGAATCTAGGGGAGGCTAGAGGAGCATCAACCGAAACGGACCCTCACTACACCCGAAGTAGAACTCAAAGGCAAGCGGAGGACTCGGTTGGCGGCGGAATTTAAAGCCAAAAGGCAAGAACCACCGAAGTAGAAAGCCGACGACAGAATGATATAATTCCCCTGCAATTCTCGAGGTAAAGGGCGCCCCTCTATCTCACCCATTTTCCGGGCGAAGTTTGTAGAGCACTCGCCCATCCTAAAGAGCGCGAGCGAGGACCGGGAGGAAGCAAGATCAACGACGAAAGCCTATCCGTACCAGTCGAGAAGGTCCGCCCGAGTGGAGATAATACGGCTAGGGAGCAACTAACGGAACCCACGGATACGCACACAAAGAGCGCGACGAGATCGAGTCGGAACACAAGGAGCCTACGTCGGGAAGGCCACGAAGAGGCTAGGCGGCGGGCGAAGGGAAGGAAGATCGAGAGGAGCATCGGCCAATCGGACCCCGATTGCACCGAAACGACCTAGCGAGGGCCGGGGGCTTGCAAGAGCGACGAACGACACCCTAGTAGGCTCGCCCAAGTGAGTCCGGTAGACATGATCGGTAGAGGGAGCGGACTCAACCAAAAGCATCCTCTCGAGAGAGGAACGTAACCAAGTTAAATGACATGGGGAAAACGACGAGAGAGGTCGGCCAGCGGTGCCGAAACCAAGGGAGCCTAGAGGAGCACCAGCCGAACCGGACCCCCACTGCGCCCGAAGCATAATTCAAGGACATGGCAAAATCACTCGGCAGACATTTGAACCCAACCACCGGCCAAAGGTCATTTCACGACCGACGGAGGCCTCATGCATTAGAATATAGGCCGCAAAACCACGAAAATATGAGCACCCAAAACCCCGAATAGGCCAACATTCGAGTGATCCCACATGCAGTAGGGATGGGTCCGATTCATGGAAATAGTAAATCATGTAAAACATGATCTAAAATTTTCGAAAAACTTGATCCACCGAGTTTGATACGACTTCAAATACACGCCCATTGCGTTCTTCCCGGATCAAGTAAATGGTGAGACCGAGTCCAACTCTCCTCATTCTAGCTTCTAGATTGTTACGCCTATTGGAGAGGCCACGGAGAGCGCTATGAAGAGTTGACATACCTCCGTTAATGCACAGCACGGCATTTAATGTTCAACCGGAGGCCTGCTACCCAAACACAAGAAAAGAACAAATGGTCGTGTGATTCAAGGCTAGACCACGAGAGAAGGTAGGCTTCGCTAGAAGGGATAAGCCGAAGACGATCCTTAGTTTTTAATGCTCCTCGTGCTTGCCGACCAAAGGATAAAGGCATGCCTCGGCATGGACCAAGATTCCCAAACGAGACCGGCCTAACTCGCGGGGCTCAATTCGGGATGGAGATGAGCATAGGCTATACGGGAGAAGGTACCCCCTATAAAGTGCCAATAGCCTAGTTCACGAATAGCTACCGCTTAGGTATGATATTTACGGACAAGGAGATCTTTCAAGTCAATCACCGCTTTCCACAAAGGTGAATCGGTTCGACGGGCATCAACCTCCCAAATTGGACGATTATGCAAGTAATAATGGTGGACCCATCGGATCCGGAGGGAGTCGGATTTGAGGTGAATGTTCCATAGACGTCGGGCTAAAAAGCTTTGGTTCTTCACTTTAATGTCTAGCGAGGCCTAACCCACCTTGGTCCTTAGGGAGGTAGAGGCTTTTCCAAGCCACCGAGGTCGAAGAGCTTCTACGGGCATCCCCCATCCATAGAAAGTTACGGCATATACTAATAATACTAGTAATAACTTCGGTAGGTACGGGAAAAATGGAAATCCGGAATTGAATCATACCATAAAGGATCGATTGCGGCAACTCCGGCCTTCCCGCATAGGAGAGATGCTTACCCATCCAGCTACGAATGGCGGTTTCGAGACTATTAAGCAAAGGAGCAAACCGACTAGCAAGCAATCGATGTGGGCTTAAGGGGACCCCTAAGTATTTAAACGGGAAGGAGCCCTTGCGAAGCCGGTTTCATGGAGGATAGCATTTTTCCGAGTCACGCCCACACCTCCAAAGAAGATCGGCGACTTAGCCATATTGATGGTCATGCCGGATGTGCGGCCGAAGAGAGATAGTTGGTTGGATAAAATCTCGATGGAAGCTCGTGTCTCCACGGCTAAGGAGGAGCACATCATCGACAAATGCAAGGTGGGTGATGCCTAGGTTCTCACATTTGGGATGATGGGTGAACCGAGAATCCGTGATAGCGACACTGGAGCAAATGAGAGAAATATTCCATACAAAGCACAAATAGATAGGGAGAGAGGGGATCCCCTTGCCTAACACCTACCGCACCCGAAAAGAACCCAAACATGTTCCCATTAACCGAAATGGAATATGAGGTCGACTCAATGCATGCACTTATCCAAGCAACAAATCTGTTCGAAAACCCCAACCGTAAGAGCGACATGTTTGAGAAAACCCCATTGCATCGAGTCAAAGGATTTACGAAAGTCTATTTTCAGCGAGGCATCGTGGAGAAGCTCTCTTGCGACCATACATACGGAGCGGCTCTCGAACTAGGCAAATGTTGTCGGACATTTTCCTACGCGTCAAGGAAGGCGTTCGTATGGGATCGATAATCTCCGAAAGGGCTTGGGAGAGCCTAGAAGCAATAATCTTAGAAATTACCTTGTATATTATATTACAACAAGCAATTGGCCGAAAGTCACTAGGCAAGGTAGCATTGGCCTTTTTAGGGACTAAAGTGAGCACACGGTGGTCGACTTGCTTAAAGAGGCGGTCGGATACAAAAAAATCCTGAATGGTCGCACGTAAATCCCTACCAACTATATCCCACGCTTGTTTGAAGAAAAAGGAAGAATAACCGTCCGGACCGTGGGCCGACTCATTATCTATACTGAACGAGTGCAGCTAATTAGAGCCTCCGATATGGGCTCAAGAAGAAAGGCATGATGGATGGTAGATAACCGAGGCCCAAGCAACTACAACGGTAGGGTCGAGGGGAGCGAGTGTCCAAGGCCGTACCCAAGAGGTTCGATAATAAAAGACCGGCTCCGCTACCACTTCTTGGACCGAGGAGGTAAGACACCCATCTATCCTTTAGAGGGCCGCAATGTAGTTGCCCTTGTGCTTCCGGTTCGGCGGCCCATGGAAAAACCCAGTACCCTCGTCACACTCTTTCAAAAACTTACATTTCAATTTCGACTAAAGAACATCTTTTCGGAGGATTTGAGATGAACCAAAGCTAGACGAAGCCTCTTTTCGACAAGACAAGGTCTAAGTTATCCCTATCATGCGGAAGTGCTAGCCGGATGTCGGCCAATTCCGATTCGGCTCGAGTCACTCTTTAGGAGATGTGGTCGAAATGGAGAATGTTCGGCTTTTTGAGTGGTCGCTTTAATAACTTCAACTTTCGACGGAGAACAAACATGGGAGAGCCATGGAAGCCGCTTGCCCAACCGTCGGTGACAATTTGGGGAAAATCCACATGCGCCATCCACATGTTGAAGAATTTGAAGCTGCGGTACCAATCACTTCGTTGTTGTGCAACTCAACCAATACGGTTGCATGGTCCGAGAAAGCCCCGAGGGGAGCAAAATACACATGAGTTAGTATATTCACGAAGGACCAAAGAGGATTAGTCAAAACACGATCAATCTTTTTCCATACTCTCACCCCACTCCATGTGAAGTGGCTCCCTGTGTATGTGAGGTCGGATAGCCCAAGGTCGGCGTAACAAGCCCCGAAATCGGTCGTTTCATAATTGGACACAATAACTCCCCCGTGTTTATTAGCTTGGGATAGGATTGAATTGAAGTCCCCCAAGAGGATCCAAGGCCCATTCGGTCGCCAATGACAAAGGTCTTCTCACATCTTGCGTCCGGCGATGATGGTATGCAAACCATAAACAAACGTGGCATAGAAAGTAGTCTACCTGCACAAGGTCTTTGAGCTGGACATGCGGACCTTGGATGGATACATTCAATAGATCAACCATCACGAGTGCTTGGGGTTCCGGAAAAGGACTATACGGGCCGTCCCGCAGCCAAAACATTAGAAAGGAAGTGCCAATTCTTGAACCGAAGTTTGTGCATATTGACAAGTTTCACGGAGGTAAGTTTTGTTTCCACAAAGGCACAAATATCTACCCGCTTCTTTTGCATAAGGCGGATTGCCTCATGCTACTTCGGAGGGCTATTAAGCCCCCGACATTCTACCTAGAAATGATCATCTTTGAGCTGGAGAGGCTAAGCTCCTTCGACTCGCATGTCGGCTCGTCCCGACCTCTCTTCGACATCCGAGCTTTGGCTCAATCACGGTAGCGGCAATCCGAGTCCCTTGTCCGATCGGGGAAGCCTACCGGAAGTCCTCAAGGTGGTCGGGTCGGGGCTACTATCGGCTTCTCCGACGGTGGAATGTGCCACGTTGGGAGGGTGAGCCTTGTCACCGATACCTTTTGCCTAAAAGAGTGCTACTCGGCCTTCCTCAATTCCGCTAGAGGACCATTCGGACTTACAATCCGATTGAGGTCCGACTCATCCGCTAGATAGGGAGGTTTGGTAGAGCCTTCATTAGGCCTAAGTCGTCCAACGTGATCACAAGTAGTGTCATTGACCACCCCGGGCCTTTCTCGATGGGGTCATTGGCACTTGGGATAGAATCCGGATCGGTACCATCTTCTTGCAGACACTTGTTTCCCTTTATCCCTTACCCTACGGAAATGCTTTCTCCCGAAACCTGTCTCCCACTTCTTTGAGGCATCGAGCTGCTACAATTAGCATGGGGCCAACTATCTTCGGAGCCTCTACCAAGCCGGCGAGTGGCGGAGGCACCGGCCATGGCGGATGCACCCGACCTACTAGAATACACTTGGCTTAGTCATTCCGCTAACTTCAACATTTCGAGTAGTGGTCGCTCGATCCCCCTCTTGAGTTGGCTGAACTTTACACATAGCGAGTGGAGTGCCCAAGCACACGACGGTGCTTACAATGAGTTGGGAGAGTCTCGTATACTACGCGGTTGTAGGAGCTTGGTCCCATTGGGAAGTAATATACCGATTATCCAAGGCGGGGTATCCATAATGTTCGGCTCCACCGAGCACTCTAGCATAGGATAGACGGTCCATGGAAGCTATTAATCTATCACATTGGATTGGCGTGCCAAGCATACTAGCAATCTTCGATAAACATACCGGGGACCGGCATTTCAACGACAAATTAGGGAGCTTGACCCAAACCGACACAATAGACATCTCATTTGTGGAAAAGTCAAAATATTCGGACATGGTACGCAAGATTAATGCCCGACCATAAATTAAATACAACCCCCGTTGAGCACTACTTCCCTATCCGCTCGGGATTGGAATTTATATATAAGGCACCGGAATCATGCACTCGTTAGGGAAGCCATACATTTCCAATTATCCTTAATAAGGTCGTTTAGTGCCCGAAGCTCGGACTCTTACCGACAACATAACCCACAAGACAAGTTTTCCATAATTAACAATTGGCATCATCATTAAGCAAGAGACATTGTTTTATTTCGGTTATAGCAGAGTAATGAGACAATTTGGGGCATAGAGCCGAGTTGTGATTACTTACAAATAAATCTCGCCACTTGCTCGCCGGAGGAGTGAGGGATGCGGGAGTGTCCGCCTTGGCACCAATACTTGCTGAAGGCTTTGGCTCGACTCGTCACTTCCACGAAGGGGAAGGAAGGGTGGGGTGGACGAGTGGGAGCGATGTGGTAGGCTGGAGCACTTGAGGGATAAGAAGGCACTCTTGCAACAACGAGTCGTGTGGCGGGTGTCGGAATCGACTCCTAAGGACTAAGCCACAGGGGAGTCGGTGAAGAAATGAGATTGAGACATGTTATCATCTTCCGATCCTAAAAAGTCCACTTCCTCCTCACCGAAGTGGTCTTCATCGGAGCACTCCTCAACAATCACGGAATCGTGATAAGGAACGGGGTCAACGTGTTTGGCCGGGAGAGGGCCGGTGGAAGTGCCACATTGGGGCGCTAGGGTTTTGCCCGAATTGGGATGGGGCGGGATTGATGTCTACCGAAAAGGGGAGGCACGGCGGGAGCTTCAAGGGCAATAATAGGGATGTCGGATTCTCGTGCTTTGGCGACCCTAGAATGCGATGTCGGAGACTTTCGTTTTTCTTGGCCATAAGTGAATTGGACAGATTGACGAGTTGAGAAAAAAAGGGGGGTAGGGAAATAAATACGTGGGTGAAAGAGGGATCTTAGAAAATGAGGTGCGGGGGAAGATTAGAGTCGATCGTCCAGCAGCGAGTCGAAACCGAGAGGGAAAGAACTCCATGAAGGAGGAGAGCGTCTCTCTCCTCTTTCTCTCTCCTTGACTTGCTATACCGAGAGCTCTTTACCGAGAGCTCTTTCTTGATTCTATGGGTAGTGGTGCATGGCCGTTCTTAGTTGGTGGATCGATTTTTCCGGTTAATTCCATTAACGAACGAGACCTCGGCCTGCTAACTAGCTATGCGGAGGTGACCTTCCGCGGCTAGCTTCTTAGAGGGACTATGGCCTTCCGGGCTAAGGAAGTTTGAGGCAATAACAAGTCTATGATGCCTTAGATGTTCCGGGCCGCACTCATGCTACACCGATGTATTCAACGAGTCTATAGCCTTGGCCGATAGGCCGGGTAATCTTTGAAATTTCATCGTGATGGGGATGGATCATTGCAATTGTCGGTCTTTAATGATTAATTCCTAGTAAGCGTGAGTCATCGGCTTGCGTTGACTATATCCCCGCCCATTGTACACACCGCCCGTCGCTCCTACCGATTGAATGGTCCGGTGAAGTGTTCGGATCACGATGACGTGGGTGGTTTACCGCCGGCGATGTCATGAGAAGTCCATTGAACCTTATCATTTAGAGGAAGGAGAAGTCATAACAAGATTTTCGTAGGCTGAACCTATG
>CAWUPB010001194.1:1426435-1461435 GCA_963924115.1 Dovyalis caffra
GATGGAACAATGTAGGTAAGGGAAGTCGACAAAATGGATCCGTAACCTCGGGAAAAGGATTGGCTGCGAGGGCTAGGCTCGAGGGTCCCGGTCTTGAACCCGTCGACTATCGGCGGATCGCTCGAGCTACTCCTACGACAAGAGCAAGTCATCGCATGTCGATCGAGGGACGGATCGGAATGGCCCCTTCCGGGGCCTTCCTCGAGTGTCGAATAGTCGACTCGGAAGCTGGTATGGATAAGGGAATCCGACTATTTAATTAAAACAAAGCATTGCGATGGTCCTTACGGATGCTCACACAATCGATTTACGCCTAGTGCTCCGAATGTCAAAGTGAAGAAATTCAACTAAGCGCGGGTAAATGACGGGAGTAACTATGACTCTCTTAAGGTAGCCAAATGCGAGCTTCGGTGAAGGTGAAATACCATTACTTTTAACGTTATTTTACTTATTTCGTGAATCAAAGGAGGGGCGCGGCCCTCTTTTCGGACCCAAGGCCACTTAGCTCGGCCGATCCGGGTGGAAGACATTGTCGGGTGGGGAGTTTGGTCGGGGCGGCACATCCGTTAAGAGATAATGCGGATGTCCTAAGATGAGCTTAACGAGAACAAAAATCTCGTGTGGAATAAAAGGGTAAAAGCTTGTTTGATTCTGATTTCCGGTACGAATATGAACCGTGAAAGCATGGCCTATCGATCCTTTAGAGCTTCGGAATTTGAAGCTAGAGGTGTCGGAAAAGTTACCACGGGGATAACTTGCTTGTGGCGGCCAAGCATTCATAGCGACATTGCTTTTTGATCCTTCGATGTCGGCTCTTCTTATCATTGTGAAGCGGAATTCACCAAGTGTTGGATTGTTCACCCACCAATAGGGAACGTGAGTTGCGTTTAGACCGTCGTGAGACGAGGTTAGTTTCACCCTACCGATGACGGCATTGTAATAGTAATGCAACCTAGTACGAGAGGAACTATTGATTTGCACAATTGGTCATTGCACTTGGTTGAAAAGCCGATGGCGTGAAGATATCGTGCACTTGGATTATGACTGAATGGTTGTAAGTCGAATCCGAGCTAGACGTGATACGTGTGCCCGTTGTTCGATTATCGACCTATAGTAGGGGCCTAGTGGCCCCGGAGGCACATTCCATTGGCCAAAGCCCTCGCCGTGAATGAGCTACGTGGGCCGCCTTGAAGTACAATTCCCATCGAGCGACGGGTAGAATCCTTTGCAAACGACTTAAATATGCGACGAGGTATTGTACGTGGCAGAGTGGCCTTGCTGCCACGATCCACTGAGATTCAGCCCTACGTCGCTCCGATTCGTCCCCCACGTCCCACCTCCCTTCGAGGGGCGTAGAGGCTGGGACATGTCCGGCGGGGCTCGAGAAAACGCACAAGGAACGAGCGATAGACTAAAAAGACGTTAGTCGTCGGAGTATTATAATCATTCCAATTTTTGAAAGGCATTTTCCTTGTTTTTATTACTTAAGTTCTTCGTTTGTATGTCTATCATATCTATCACAAGACTTATCAAGAGGGGGATGCCAACCCGGATACACTTGTGAAAAAATCAAATCAATGAGAATGCTTTTTGAAGAAACCCTCCATTTCAATTGGTATTTTTCAGGAAACAAAAAACGCACCCACAATGCTTTCCCCATGTTCAATTTCTAGGGGCGTTTTGGATACCGAGTCTCCGGAGAGACGCGTCCCATGCTCGTAGAACTCCGGGATTTATTTCAACCTAGCTAGAGTGATTCCGCGATCGAAGTACTCGGGGGCAAGTCCCAAGAGTAAGGGAAGTACACGAAACTTCCCAACTCCTAGGGGCATTTCCATGGCCTAAGGGATACGACCCATTCGAGACTCTCGGAAATAAATGTTTATAGCGCCGAAAGATGAGAGGCGAGCTCGGGAGGCATCCGGCCATAGGCCAGCCGCCCGGGAGCAAGGCGGCGTCTGCCCAAATTGGTTGCGCGAGCCGAGGGCATGCCGTGGCGCCCGACGGTAGGTGCACGAGCGCATGAGAGTTGGCGGGCCCTGTGCACCACGGGAGGTCGGGCGACGAGGGCTTGCTGCGGGATGCAAAAGACTCGACATTTCACGGTCCGAGAAGAAAATTTCATCTCTCTCGGATAAAAAGCATTCGGATAATTCCATAACAATTTTATTATCGTCCCCAAAAAAGGGGCAACGTTACAGGTTATTGTCTATTTTTCTCGATTTTTTGCATTTCAATAGATCAAAAAAAAAATGAAAAAGCATTCCCCAAGACCTCATAAAATTTTGAAAGTTTTTAAGAAAATGGATAGTATTTTTCCAAACTTGTGATCAAATTTCAGCTCAAAATACGAAGAATTGAAATTCTTGGAGTGGAGGGGGAGACTGCCGGGACATTGTTGCATCTACCTCTACTAGAGTTAAAAAGTTACATATCGCTCTATAGGGAAGGGCCCGGTCCCCTTCAAATACCCAACGTGCGCACCGGCGCATGCACGTGCTCGTATCATGCCCCATCCGCGAAATGAGTTTAAGCACTCGGAGCCGAGGGAGGGTAGGCCGGCGCGGGAGCCGGGCGGTGGGAGATGATGAGCGCATGCTGGAAGTCCCCCTGCGTGCGCCTAGCTCGCCCTCTCGCGGGCCCCTACGCATGCTTGGGTAACCTCGCTCGTAGGCCTCCTGCGCAAGCCGGGCGCATGCCAACTAGAAGGCGCCCTACTCAAGCTAGGCGCTTGGTCGCTCGTAGGCCCCCGTGCACGCTAGGAGTGCGCGCTTGCGAGCCCCTACGGACACTCGGAGTCTTGGTCGTGCGCACGTTGAATGGGCCGGTGCGCTAAAGGAGGTGATGCGTAAGCTGTCGCCGAGGAGTTGGGACCGCCACGGGGCCCGAGTTACACAAAATTACGCATTTCGAAAAGAAAAACTAGACCCTTCACACAAAATCGTCCCAATAAATAAAAAACACTATTATTGGGCTCGCCAAAATTTTGGCATCGTTCCGACTTATTTTCGATTTTTTTCAATTTTTGGCAATTTTAAAGATCAAAAAATAGAAAAGAATAATTCCCTCCGTTGGAAAATTCGAAAATTTTTCAAAAAATAGATTGGATTTTTCCCACCATGTGTACAAAATATCAACTCAAAATTAAAAAAATATTGAAATTTTTAGAGTGGGGGTGAGACACGGGACCTAGTAGTGTCTACCCCTGCCGTAGTAGAAATTCCATATATTTCTCTATAGGAAAGCCAAAAATCCCATAAAAAAAAACACTTGTGCTCGGGGCTTGGGGCCTTTGGGCTTGGGGCTTGGGGACTTGGGGCCTTAGGGTATTGGGCCATGGGTCGAGGGCCGTGGGGCGTGGACTGCGGTATATCATGCCGCATTCAAAAAATGAGTTTGGGCACTTGATCCAAAAGGGGTAGGCCGGCGATTAAGCCCGGCGGTCGCGGGCTCCTGCCGGCCCCAAGCACGAGCAAGGCGCTCTCGCTCGCGGGCCCCCTCCCGGCTCGCTCATAATCCCCCCGTGGGTCGGCTCGCATGCCCCACGGGGGCGGCACAAAGGCCCCTCGCGGACGTTGGGCATGGAACCTCGCATGCCCCCGCGGGCCGGCCGCGGACCCCTATGCGGGCTAGCCCGCATGCCTCCTACGGGCTCGTTCACGGACCACCTGCCGCCTCCCTCGCGCCTGTTGGCATGCCCCCTGCGGGCCGGCTCATAGACCCCCGGCTTCCTCGTTTGCACCCACTCGCGAGCCCTTGCTTCCTCGCTCACGCTCGCTCGCATGGCCCCTGCGCCCCTGCTCGCGGACCCCCTACGAGATGGCATGCATGACCCCCGTAGGCTTGCTCACCACGGGAGCGGCTCGAGCAATCCACCGACGGCTCGACGGGTTCGGGACTAGGACCCCGAGCCCAACCTTCGAGCCAATCCTTTTCCCGAGGTTACGGATCCATTTTGCTGACTTACCTTGCCTACATTGTTCCATCGATCAAAGGCTATTCACCTTGGAGATCCGATGCGGTTATGAGTACAATCGGGTGTAGGAGGTACTCGATCCTTCGGATTTTCAAGGGCTGCGGAGGGCACACCGGACACCACGCGACGTGCGGTGCTCTTCCAACCGCTGGACCCTACCTCCGACTAAGTCGTTTCCGGGGTGGGCGGGTTGTTAAACAAAAAAGATAACTCTTCTCGAGGCCCCTACCGACGTCTCCGAACTCCCTAACATTGTCATCGGTCGCCACGTCCTGGTTTAGGAATTTTAACCCGATTCCCTTTTGAAGCTCGCATGCGAGCGCACCGTCGAACGGGCTTCCCTCATCTCTTAGGATCGACTAACCCATGTGCCGGTCGCCGTTCACATGGAACCTTTCCCCTTTTCGGCCTTTAAAGTTCTCATTTGAATATTCTCTACTACCACTAAGATCCGCATCGATGGTCACTCCACCGGGCTTGCGCCTTAGGTTTTGCATCGACTCGCCGCGCCTTTCTACTAATCGGGGCTCGGCGCTTTCCTTGACGACCGAGTATAGGTCGCGTGCTTCAACGCTATCCATTTTCGGGGCTAGTTAATTCGGTAGGCAAGTTGTTACACACTCCTTAGCGAATTTTGACTTCTATGACCACCGTCCTGCTATTTTAATCGACTAACACCCTTTGTGGGTTCTAGGTTAGTGAACGGTTGGGCACCGTAACCCGACTTTCGATTCATCTCGCATCACCGGTTCCGCTTACCAAAAATGGCCCACTTGGAGCTCTCGATTCCATGGCACGGCTCAACGAAGCAGCCGCACCGTCCTACCTATTTAAAGTTTGAGAATAGGTCGAGGGCATTTCGCCCCCGATGCCTCTAATCATTGGCTTTACCCGATAGAACTCGCGGCGAGCTCCGGCTATCCTAAGGGAAACTCCGGAGGGAACCAACTACTAGACGAGTTTGATTAGTCTTTCACCCATATACCCAAGTCGGACGAATGATTTGGACGTTAGTATCGCTGCGGGCCTCCAACGAGTTTCCTCCGGCTTCGCCCCACTCGGGCATAGTTCACCATCTTTCGGGTCCCGACAGTGCATGCTTTCACTCGAACACTTTTTAGAAGATCAAGGTCGGTCGGCGGTGCAACCCTTGATGGGATCCCACCAATCGGCTTCCTTGCGCCTTATGGGTTTACTCGCCCGTTGACTCGCACACATGTCGGACACCTTGGTCCGTGTTTCAAGACGAGACAAATGGGGAGCCCACGAGTCAATGGTCGGAGCACACTAATGTCGAGGCACATCGAGACGATGCATGCTACGATCTATAATTATGATGACGAGCATCTCCATAAGCATTTCAAAAGCTCGAGCTTGGGTCGCCACCACAATTCGCATCGGTCCACGCCCCGAGCCGATCGACGGACCGGCTAGCACCGTTCCACATTCGAATGGGACGTATCGCTAGCCCCCAACCACTTCCTCCCGATAATTTCAAGCACTCATTGACTCTCTTTGCAAAGTCCTTTTCATCTTTCCCTCAAGGTACTTGTTTGCTATCGGTCTCTCGCCCGTATTTAGCTTTGGATGGAATTTACCGCCCGATTGGGGCTGCATTCCCAAACAATCCGACTCGTAGACGGCGCGTCGTGGTGCAATAGGGTCCGGCCATGACGAGGCTCTCACCCTCTCCGGCATCCCCTTCTAGGGGACTTGGGCTTGGTCCATCACCGAGGACGCTTCTCCATACTACAATTCAAATGCCACGGGCGCTCGATTCTCAAGCTGGGCACCTCCCGGTTCGCTCATCGTTACAAAGGGAATCCTTGTAAGTTTCTTTTCCTCCGCCTATTGATATGCGTAAACTCGGTGGGTAGTCTCGCTCGACTCGGGTCGTAGCAAGAGCATCCTAACAAAGCTAATGATGCTCGAGGGTCTTGGATATCCCAAAGCGTAACGGGGCATGCGCACGACCACTTTCAAGGGTTCTCTTAACCACCGCTTGTCGTGGCGGTCGTCGCCGAGGACTTAATTTTAGGCCGACCACGAGCGGAAGCACACGTGAGAGACCGGTATCCACCCCTTTCCCTCATTAGCCGAGAGGGGTTTGGGGGTGACGATGCGTGACACCCGAGCGGACGTGCCCTCGGCCATGAGGCCTCGGACGCAACTTGCGTTCAAAAACTCGATGGCCCACGGGATTACGCAATTCACACCAAGTATCATATTTTGCTACGTTCTTCATCAATGCGAGAGCCGAGATATCCATTGTCGAGAGTTGTTTAGCTTATCACGAATTGGAGATGTACCCCCGGAGCACCCTTCACCTACGGGGCGCGTTCTTCGTACTCTAGTTCCTTGGCGCTTCTCGCACCGGGGTTTGTTTTTGAGGCTGCGTCGGGTGCGGATGCACCCGTTCACGGCCCCGAGGGACGCGGGGGGCAAGAGCCCCTTGCTGCCCTAGCATGCTCGACCGCAAGTTTACGGGTCGTTCTGTCGAGCGGGTTTCGACGGTGATCCTTCCGTAGGTTCACCTAAAGAAACTTTGTTACGACTTCTCCTTCCTCTAAATGATAAGGTTCATCGGACTTCTTGTGTTGTCATCGGTGGTGAACCACCCACGTTGCCGTGATCCGAACACTTCATCGGACCATTAAATCGGTAAGAGCGACGAGCGGTGTGTACAAAGGGTAGGGACGTAGTCAACGTGAGCTGATGACTCACGCTTACTAGGAATTCCTCGTTGAAGACCAAGAATTGCAATGATCTATCCCCATCATGATGAAATTTCAAAGATTACCGGGCTTATCGACTAAGGCTATAGACTCATTGAATACATCGGTGTAGCGCGTGTGCGGCCTAGAACATCTAAGGGCATCATAGACACGTTATTGCCTCAAACTTCTTTGGCCTAGAAGGCCATAGTCCCTCTAAGAAGCTAGCCGTGGAGGGTCACCTCCACATAGCTAGTTAGCGAGCTAAGGTCTTGTTCATTAATGGAATTAACCGGACAAATCGCTCCACCAACTAAGAACGACCATGCACCACCACCTATAGAATTAAAAAAGAGCTCTTAGTAGTAAGTCGGGAGTGAGAAAGAAGAGAGAGACGCTTTCCTCCCCCATGGAGCTCCTTCCCTCCGGATCCGACTTGTTATCGTTTGTACTTGCTCTAAATTTCTCACGCTTCGGTTTATACTATGTCTTTTCCCTTTCTCCACATCATTCTCTCTTCTCGGCATTACGCCTCTTTCTCAATGGCAAATAAGAAACAAAAATCAGTCACTCAAAATCCTAAGGTCGCTATTGAGCGCGATTCCGATTTCCCCATTCTTGCCCTAGCGGCTCCAGCTGCGCTCGTCCCACCCCGGCGGGGGTTGGTCCCCCCACATCCCCACTCTACCTGCGCCCTAGATAGCAAATGTGTCGGGCTCGCCGACCCTACTGTCTCACGTTTCATGACCTTGCTTCTAGACATGATTCTGCTCGTGGTTAAAGGCCGCTCGGATGAGGCGGACCTCGGCGAGGAGGAGGTGGATTATTCGGATTCGAAGCGAGCACATGTCCCCATCTCTACTCCCCGGAATCACTTCTCCTCCTTTAGTTTTGGGGAAGGCTGCCGACACTTGCCAAATTACTGCCGACACCCGGCTACATTGCCATCCTCTACGACACCCTAACCCTAATTTCCTTGCAAAAGTCGAGCCGGCCCCTTCTCCATCGCCGGCTCCAGCGATGGCTGTGCATGGGCTCGCGGATTGCGATGAATCCACGACGAGAGGTAGCTAGGTCAATCCCTTCCACAGCGGGCAAGTGGCGGGATTTGTTTATAAGTAATCGTAACTCGAGCTTATGCCCTAAACTATCACATTTTTCAACTATTACTAAATCCAAATAATGCAATTTGAAAGCTGCCGATACCAAATGTGAGTTATGGAAATCATGCCTTGTGGGATATGTTGCTTGGTAAGTATCCAAGATTTAAAACCCTCAATGGAATTATCAAGGATACTTGGCATTGTGAGGCTTCTTTAATAGTACATGAATCGGTCGGCTTATTTATAAATTCAAATCGAGAGGAAGATAAGGTTTTGGTGCTTAATAAAGGACCATATTTGATTTATGGGCGAGCTTTAATTTTGCGACCAATGTCGGAATACTTTGATTTTTCCACCTCCGAGATGGCTACTATCCCTCTTTGGGTCAAGCTTCCCAATCTTGCCACTCAAATATTGGTCCGTTGTGTGTTTGTCAAAGATTACTAGTTTGTTAGGTAAGCCCCTCTAATGTGATTGTTTAACTCGCTTCCATGGATAGACTTTCCTATGCTCGAGTCCTTGTTGAGCCGAATATTATGGAATCTCTCCCCCGGATGGTCGGCATCCTATTACCGAATAATACCACCCTCTTACGGCCGAGTGGTTTATGAGACTCGCCCATTCATTGCAAAAATTGCCGTATACTTGGGCATTCCACGGTAGCATGCAAAAATCGGGCTCCCTCGGATTCAAGTAAGGAACCCACCAATGGCGGTGATGCTGCTGGCGAGTAGGCCGGAACTAGTGTTTTCCGGCGGCGGGTGAATTTACCATGGTGTGCTCGGCCACGATCCACTCACCTCATGATCCCATGCTACTAGAAGCTACCGAGTGGGTGAAAATGAAGTGCAAAACACACTCATGCCGAACTCGTCGATAATGGTAAACATGTTATGGTTGATTCGCCACGGAGTCCGGCGCCCCCTTCTAACACCGAGCGGATTGAGGTTCGGTCTAGGTTGGCGAGGTTGCGGTAACGGGGATACGGGTGGGCTAAGCGGCCACATTATTGACCGGGCCGGACGACGGGGCCATCATGCTAGGGGCGGGACGGATCGGGGTACTTGTAGAAATGGCTCTCCCGATAGACAAGATAGTGGCACGTCTAGGCCTCCCATCACGGGGCTGTCTCGACAAGGAAGCCGAATGCCTTAATGTTCTAGCTTCCCTTGGGGACACCACTTTGGACCTCCCGATCGGACAAGAAGAGCGGACGACAAAAGACACTTCACCTAGGTAGGCTGCCGACAGAGTGGTAATAAAGGGCGAAGTAAGGGTCGAAGAGGCTCGGCCTCTTTCGCTCGTCCATGATTATCTATAGCTGGAATATCGGAGGACTTAATAGCCCTCTAAAACAACATGAGGCGAGTGGGTCTCATGAAGAAAAAGAAGGTTGATGTGTGTGCCTTCGTTGAAACAAAACTCGGTTCCGCTAAGCTTGTCAATATGCATCGGCTTAGACTCAAGCAATGGAGCTTCATGTCCAATGCTACGGTAGCAACAAATGCCCGCATTGCACTTTTTGGAATTTGAGCACCATAACGAGTTAATATGTTGAATGTTTCTATTCAAGGTCTTAATGTTAGGGTCACCGACCTTGTACAGTGATTGCCTTTTAATGTCACTTTTGTCTATGGGTTACACTTCGTTACCGCTAGAAGAGGGTTGTGGGTCGATCTTCGTCGGTGGCGATCGAACCGCCCTTGGATTATTCCGGGGACTTTAATTCTATTCTATCACGAGTCGATAAGCATAGGAGTACTGCTTGTCTCCAACTATGAAACCGCGAGACTTTAGAAGTTGTTGCTCTAATCTTAGGCTAACGGACCTTAACTATACGGGGAGCCATTTTACTTGGCATGGGGCCGATGTTTGGACAAAAATCGATAAAGTTACGGCTAACCCTTTTTGGTCTTCTTCCGGGAAGCCCACCCATGTTCATTTTGGTCCTCCGAGTGCTTTTTCGGATCATTCTCCGGTATTGGTACACTTGGGCTCTCATGTTCCTTTCGAAACTCGTAGCTTCAAATTCTTCAATATGTGGGTCGCCCACGGTGATTTTCTAAGAAGCGTGGTCGATAGTTGGGAAACTAGAATTAGTGGCACCCCAATGTATGTCCTTTTTTGCAAATTGAAATATCTCAAGGAACCTCTTATGAAGCCGAACAAACTCCATTTCGGCCATATCTCCCAAAGGGTGGCTGAGGTCGAATACGATTTAGTCGCACTACAAGTCGAGCTTCACTCGGATAGAGATAATTTGGAGCTTTGTCACATGGAAAAAATGCTCCGGCTCCATTTGGTTAACCTCAAAGCCTGCGAAAAGATGTTCTTTGGTCGGAAATTAAAGTGCAAGTTCCTTAAGGATTGTGACAAAGGCACTAGTTTCTTTCATCGCCTTATGAATCGAAGCACAAAGCCAACTATATTGTCGCACTTCAACGGGGAGATGGGCAACTCACTACCTCTATTGCAAAAGTAGGAGAGGAGTTTGTTTCCTATTATAGCAACCTCTTAGGTACCACCAAAGCTACGGTGCCCCTTGACCCGCAAATTGTTGCTAGTGGGCCTCGATTACCAACGACCGACCATGATCGGCTTCTTTCCCCGATCACGGTGGATCTCATCCGGAAGACACTATTTAGCATAGACAATGATAAAGCACTTGGCCCCGATGGGTATTCCTCCTTCTTCTTTAAACGAGACTTGGGAAATTACCGAGCGAGATTTTTGTGCGGCGATTGAAGAATTTTTTGAATGCAGGCGACTCCTCAAACAAGTTGGCCACTCTGTTGTAGCTTTAGTCCCAAAAATGGCCAATGCATCCTTGCCTAATGACTATAGGCCAATCTATTGTCTGTAATGTCATTTATAAGGTGATTACCAAGATCATTTCCTCCCGGCTATCCTTGGCTTTGATGGATAAAGTTAGTCCTATGCGGAATGCCTACCCGGGGGTTGAAAAATGTCGGAAAATATCTCGCTTGGTCCAGGAGTTACTTCGAATGTATGGTCGAAATGATCTTCTTCGAGGTGTCTAATGAGGATTGATTTCCGTAAGACCTTTGACTTTGTGCGGTGGGGTTTCTGAAACGGCTTTTATTACAATTAGGTTTCCCGAACATATTTGTTGGTTGGATTATGACATGTGTTGAATCGGCTTCCTACTCCATTTCGGTCAACGGGGCCTGTTTGGGTTCTTTTCGGGAAAGCGGGTGTTAGGCATGGTGACCCCCTCTCTTCCTACCTATTTGTGGTCCGCATGGAATACTTCTCTCGCTTATCGTAGGTTACCGCAAGGAATTCTAACTTTCGCTTCCACCCTCAATGCGGGTTCCATGCCATCACCCACCTAGCTTTTGCGGATGATGTCTTGTTACTTAGCCATGGAGATGTTACCTCCATAAAGATTCGACCAGCCACTGCTTATCTTTGGGAGTGTATCCGGCCTAGCCATCAATGTGGCCAAGTCCTCGATCTTCTTTGGTGGGGTTAGAAGCGACTTGAGAGACTCCATCCTTCAAGAAATTGGGTTTTGTGAAGGTTCTTTCCCCTTCAAATACCTAGGGGTCCCCCTAAGCCCTCATCGCTTGCCTACTAGCCGGTTTGCCCCTTTGTTACATAGTCTTGAATCCACGATCCGGAGCTAGATGGGAAAACATCTATCCTATGCGGGTAGGTCGGAACTCCTCGGATCCGTCCTCTTCGACATGATACAATTCTAGCTCGCTATGTTTTCTATGCCTGCTCGTGGTTATTGCACGCATCACCGGCATGTGTCGAACTTTTTATGGACGAGAGATGTCAATAGGTGCTCTTCGGCTTTGGTGGCTTGGAAGAGCCTATGTTCCCCTAAATCAAAAGGTGGCCTCGAGTCTTTGATATCAAAGTGAAAAACCAAAGTTTTCTAGTTAAAAGGCTGCGGGACATATACCTTAAGGCCGACTCTATTTGGATTCGTTGGATCCACCATTTCTACTTGCAAGGCTATCGAGTGTGGGATGCTGTCGCCCATCGCAATGTCGTGCCGTTGTGGAAAGCTATTCTCGATGTGAAAGACTTGCTTGTTATGAAATATGAGAGTAAAGATGCAACTATACGTGAGCTTGCTAGGTGGATCTCGGGAGAGGGAAGCTTCTCTAATATTGCATATACACGGCTTAGGCTAGTTGGGGCACCGAGTGTGCTAGGGTAGGGTGATCTAGGAGTCATGGTCCATGCCTTGGCATTCCCTTATTCTCCGGCTTTCTGCTAGCGAGTGCCTTAAAAACTAAGAACCGTCTCCGTTTTCTACCCACTAGTGACGTATGCCTTCTTTGTGACCAAACTTCGAGTCACTTAACCATTTGTTCTTCTCCCGCCCTTGGACGACTAACCTCCGGTTGTAAATTAAGCAATGGCTCCGAATCACGCAGAGGTATGCATACGCTCACTAATGCGATCAAAGGCCTATCCCGTCGTCGTAACAACCTTAAAGTAAAAATGAGGAGAGTGGCCCTCGGTATCATAGTTTATGTCATCCGGGAAGAGAGAAACATGCATGCCTTTGATGCCTTAACTAGCACGGTAGATAATGTGTCTCGTAAATTCTAGATAATCTTCTACACGGTATTCTACTTGCATGAATCGGACCCCTCCTCTTGTCCGTGGGTGAGCCCCGATCTCCTACATGAGTGCACGAGTTCTTTACGGTCGAGTCTTGCTGATTGGTTCCCCGAGTTCGGGTCTTCTTAGGTGTCCGGTCGCTTTTCCAAGCCCCCGGGCCGTTTTGAGTTTGTTGTTCCGAGGCTATGTTCTGTTTAGGGGTTGCGCCTTTGTTTGGGCCTGTCTCGTCCTATCGAGGTTCACCGCTGCCGGCTCCTTGGCGACTACCGCTGATTGGTCGAGTTGATTGGTCTTGCTTACGCTTATGGCTTAGATATCATTCGGTGTCCGGTTGTAGGTCTACTTGCTTGTTTGTGTGGGCTTTGGCTTCGGTCTTGTTGGGCTGAGTGCCCTAAGCTCGGCTTTTATTTTGGTTGGGTATGGTTGGTATTGTCATTGGTCCGGTCTTTGAGTTCTTAGGCTCTCCGGTTGGTTTGAATTTGGGTACTATGCCTCTGCTTGTTTTGCCTCCGGTTAGCCCTCGCCTTGGGCGACTTGATGTGTCCGCCTCCTTATGGCCTACTTGCTCGTTGGTCCACCTTAGATTGGGCTTCACCAAACTAGGTCTACTCGATGTGTTCAGGCCTTATTTATTGGTGGCACTAATCTCCCCTCCCAAATCGTGCGAGTGCTTCCTCATGCTCCCGCCTTGTGCTAGGCAGCTGCTTCGGGTGCTCCTTTGTGTTGGCCTACTCATGGCTTAGGTATCGCCTCCATCCTACTCCTCATTGGTTCTCTCGCCTAGCTCGACGCTTCGCTCCCGCTAGCTCTTGTTTCCCCTATTTTGTCATGTGGTCTCTTCCTTTGTCTAGCTTTATGGATAGGCGAGCCCTCCACTTCATAGCCTCTCCGCTCGTCTTGCTGCTCGCTACTTTTGTTGGTCCTTGTTATTTCTGCTGTGCTAGCAGATACCTCCGTAAATTGTTGGCTATTTTTTATACATTGTTGGTTTTCATTTAGTGCTTAATCAACAAAGTTTTTGTATGCTTGAGAGCCTATGTAAATGGTCCTAGTTAGCTAGCACATGGTTCCTATCTCGGTTTTTCTTGAAATCTCTACAACTTGTTTGATTCCTTGAATAACCACCTAGGGCTAGCTCATTTTTTGTTTCATTGGGAGCTCGTTCCCAATTTTTGTACATCCTATAAATGCTACTCTTGCTGGTTATTTTTCCAACTCGGTTTCCTTTGATTTATATACTTACCTTTAAATAAAAAAAAAAAAAAGAGCTCTCGGTCCGTCAATCCTTACTATGTCCGGACCTAGTAAGTTTCCCCGTGTTGAGTCAAATTAAGCCGCAGGCTCCACTCCCGGTGGTGCCCTTTCGTCAATTCCTTTAAGTTTCAGCCTTGCAACCATACTCCCCCAAGAACCCAAAAACTTTGATTTCTCATAAGGTGCTGGCGGAGTCCTAGAAGCAACATCCACCAATCCTATAAAGCAAGCCTACGGTATCCGATCATGTTCGAGCCCCCAACTTTTGTTCTTGTTTAATGAAAACATCCTTTACAAATGCTTTCGCTGTTGTTCGTCATTCATAAATCCAAGAATTTCACCTCTAACTATGAAATACGAATGCCCCCGACCGTCCCCGTTAATCATTAGTCCGATCCCGAAGGATAACACAATAGGATCGAAATCCTATGATGTTATCCCATGCTCATGTATATAGAGCGTAGGCTTGCTTTGAGCACTCTAATTTCTTCAAAGTAACGAGCACGGAGGCATGACCAAGCCGGTTAAGGCTAGGAGCGCATCACCGGTAGAAGGGACGAGGCGACCGGTGCACACCCGAGGCGGATCGGCCGACCCAACCTAAAGTCCAACTATGAGCTTTTTAACCGCAACAACTTAAATGTACGCTATTGGAACCGGAATTACCGCGGCTGCTAGCACTAGACTTGCCCTCCAATGGATCCTCGTTAAGGGATTTAGATTGTACTCATTCCAATTACCAGACTCGAAGAGCCCGATATTGTTATTTATTGTTACTACCTCCCTATGTCACGATTGGGTAATTTGCACGCCTACTCGCCTTCCTTGGATGTGGTAGTCGTTTCTCAAGCTCCCTCTTTGGAATCGAACCCTAATTCTCAATCACCCGTCACCACCATGGTAGGCCTCTATCCTACCATCGAAAGTTGATAGGGTAGAAATTTGAATGATGTGTCACCGGCATGATGGCCGTGCGATCCGTCGAGTTATCATGAATCATCGTAGCAACGGGCGAGCCCACGTCTACCTTTTATCTAATAAATGCATCCCTTCCGGAAGGTTGGTTTTATTGCACGTATTAGCTCTAGAATTACTATGGTTATTCGAGTAGCAAATACTATCAAACAAACTATAACTAATTTAATGAGCCATTTGCAGTTTCACGATCCGAATTAGTTCATACTTACACATGCATGGCTTAATCTTTGAGACAAGCATATGACTACTGGCGGGATCAATCAAGTAGCATTCCTTTGTAACACCGCAACTCGAATAATCCCCAACGTCAAAGAGACGAGGGGACAAGTCGAGGGTAGAGGTCATTCTTATTGAGCAAAGATCACTCGAATGGGGCTATTGTAGGGCTGGAGAGCCCTACACGAGCAACAAATTCTACATCCGAAAGCACGAGCGATCGTAGGCGGGCTAATTCGACGGAAGTCCGATCGACCGGAACACAAGCGCCGTAGCAAAGATTCATCACGCACACTTAGAGTAGGCACAAAACGAGAGAAGGACAACGTCAAATTATAATTCCAACACAGAGGGTACGCGATACGGGAAGCCCTCATCACCACGGAGGCCCTACGGGCTCTTAGGCCGGATAGGACAAGGACCGCAAGCCAATAGTTTAGTGCACTAACACGGAGCTCGCCAACACGGACGGCCCGATGACCTCTCATGCACCACCACGTACACATGACATCGATCCCAAAGAGCGAACCACGACCCAAAAGAGCAAAATGGATACATTCAAGCAAGATCAAAGCTCGCATCGCCAAATGTGAAATATTTCAAAGGGACGATCCGCAAAGTTAGAAGGGACGAGATGGAGACATTCAAAAAAAGGGACACCCGCCACGACTAAGATGCCGAAGCCCAATCCTTGGCCGTCGGGATACGATCATGGCACGAGCCAAGGGATTGCATAGGAGATCGCATGCGTCGACACAAGCACGACAACTTAATGCCATGCAAGCGCTTGCGTTAAGCTCCCATTGGAATCCCCAAGCCCGTCGCTATGTCCCAGCTGGCCGGCATCGAACCGGACACATGTGAACCCACCTTTGCCACTCCACTCAAAACGCCGATGCCCGAGCCTCGGTCGTCGAGCTATGACCACGACGAAGGCCTTGGGCATTGTGCGAAGAGCGTATGCATCGGCACAAGCACAACAACTCAATGCCATGCAAGCGCTAGCATAAAAGCTCTTGTTGGAATCCCTAAGCCGGTTAATACATCCCAAGCGGCGTCGAATAAGCCACTTGCGGACCCACCTTTGTAACTCGGCTCAAAACGCCAATGCGTAGGCCTTGGTCGTGAGGATATGATCGCAACGAAAGGCTTGGGGATTGCATGAAAAGTGCATGCATTGGCGCAAGCACGGCAACTCAATGCCATGCAAACGCCGACCTAAAGCTCTCGTTGGAATCCCCAAGCCCATCGCTACGTCATGATTGGCACGGAGCGACCACCGCACACCTTCCTTTGACACTCAATGCAAAATGCCGATGCTTAGGTCTTGGTCGTCGGGGAACGATCACGACTAAGGGTGAGGGATTGCAAGGAGAGTGCATGCTTTGCCATAAGCACGAGCAACGTAATGCTATGCAAGCACTAGTGTAAAGCTCTCCTTGGAATCCCCAAGCCCGTCGCTACGTTCGACCGGGGCATCGACCGGCCACTCGCATACACGTATTTGCCACTCGGCTCGAAAATCCGATGGCCGGGCCTCGGCCGTGGAGATATCATCACAACAAAGGCTCAAGGATTCCGCGAGGAGCCCATACGTCGACATAAGCAAAACAACTTAATGCCCCGCAAGCACTTGCATAAATCTCTCGTTAGAATTCCCAAGCCCGACGCAACATCCCGGCAGCTTCAACCCGACCACCTTCTTAACTTGCCATTGCAACAACAAAAACCAACCACATGCTTATCGAAAACAAATAAAACACCCATAGCTGCCGGCCCACCAATTGGTAAAAGCACGGGCACAAAAAACCCATGAAAAGGTTGCATAGAAAAAATTCGAGGGTCACCGACGAACGAAAACATTCACTAGCCCGAGCACATGAGCAATCCCACCAAGAACAAGAGCCAAGACACCACCAACAATGCTCCCGCACTAGGACCCATGGTCGGCGCCCATGGGCGAGTAGGCGGCTACCCCCTATAGAGCAATATGTAGAATTTCGGCTACGGTAGGGGTAGACACTACTAGGTCCCACTCGTCACCCCTTCTAAAAAATTCATTTTTTTGAATTTTGAGGTAAAATTTTGTACACAAGTTTGGAAAAATCCAATCTATCTTCTGGAAAATTTTCAGAATTTTTCAAGGATGGGAAGTATGCTTTTTATTTTTTGAACATTAAAAATGTAAAAAATTAGAAAAAAAGAAAATACGTCGGAACGATCCAAAAAATGTGAGGGAGCACAATAATAACATTTTGCAATTATTGAGAAGGTTTTTGTTTGAAAGGGATGAATTTTCTAATTGAAAAGCGAAATTTGATGAAACCGAGCTCGACGACCACCCCATCCGCACCGGCGAAGCTCGCTACTAACCTCCTTGGACGCATTGGGATAGCCAATGCGCGCAAAAGTCCTAGTTACTCCCGTCGTTTACCCGAGCTTGGTTGAATTTCTTCACTTTGACATTCGAGCATCGGGCGAAATCACATTGCGTGAGCATCCACAAGGACCATCGCAATGCTTTGTTTTAATTAAACGAGTCGGATTCCCCTTGTCCGTACTAGTTCCGAGTCAATTGTTCGATGCCTAAGAAAGGCCCCCGAAGGGGCCGTTCCCGGTCTATCCCCGGCCGGAACGCGACGGCTTGCTCTCATTGCGGGAGCGGCTCGAGCAGTCCACCGACAGCTGACGGGTTCGGGACTAGGCCCCCGAGCCCAACCCTCGAGCCAATCCTTTTCCCGAGGTTACGAATCCATTTTACCGACTTTCCTTTCCTACATTGTGCCATCGACCGGAGGCCGTTCACCTTGGAGACTTAATGCGGTTATGAGTATGATCGAGCATGGGAGGCACTTGGTCCTCCGGATTTTCAAGGGCCGCCGGGGGCAAACCGGACACCATGCGACGTGCGGTGCTCTTCCAGCCGCTGGACACTACCTCTAACTAAGTCGTTTCCGGGGTGGGCTGGCTGTTAAATAGAAAAGATAACTCTTATCGAGGCCCCGATCGACGTCTCTAAACTCCCTAACGTTGTTGTCGGCCGCCACGTCCCCGTTCGGGAATTTTAACTCGATTCCCTTTCGAAGCTCGCATGCGAATGCACTATCGGACGAGCTTCCCCCATCTCTTAGGATTGACTAACCCATGTCCAAGTGGCATTCACATGGAACTTTTCCCCTCTTCGACCTTCAAAGTTCTCATTTAAATATTTGCTACTACCACTAAGATCCGCACCGACGACTACTCCACCGGGCTCCCGCCTCGGGTTTTATAGCGATCGCTATGCCCTCCTACTCATCGGGGCTCGGCCCTTGCCCCAACAGCCGTGTATAGGTCGTGCGCTTCGGCGCCATCCATTTTCGAGGCTAGTTGATTCGACGAGTGAGTTGTTACACACTCCTTAGTGGATTTTGACTTCCATGACCACCGTCCTGCTCGTCTTAATCGACCAACACCCTTTGTGGGTTCTAGGTTAGTGCACGGTTAGGCATCGTAACCGAACTTTCGGTTCATCCCACATCGCTAGTTACGCTTACCAAAAATGGTCCACTTGGAGCTCTCGATTCCATGGCATAGCTCAACAAAACGAGTCGCACCGTCCTACCTATTTAAAGTTTAAGAATAGGTTGAGGGCGTTATGCCCCCGATGCTTCTAATTATTGGCTTTACCCAATAGAACTAGCGGCGAGCTCCGGCTATCCTAAGGGAAACTTCGGAGGGAACTAGCTACTAGACGGGTCGATTAGTCTTTTGCCCCTATACCTAAGTCGGACGAATGATTTGCACGTCGGTATCGGCTGCGGGCCTCCACCGAGTTTCCTCGGCTTTGCCCCGCTCGGGCATAGTTCACCATCTTTTGGGTCTCGACAAGCATGCTCTCACTCGAACCCTTCTCGGAAGATCAAGGTTGGTCAGCGGTGCAACCCTCGATGGGATCTCACCAATCAGCTTCCTTGCGCTTTACGGGTTTACTCGCCCATTGACTCGCACACATGTCAAACTCCTTGGTCCGTGTTTTAAGAGGGGACAAATGGGGAGCCCACAGGCCGATGCTCGGAGCACGCCGGTGTAGAGGCACGTCGGAAAGGTGCGTGCTGTAGTCCACAATTGCTATAAAAGCATCTCCGCAAGCGTTTCTAAAGCTCGAGCTTGGGCCGCCATCATAATCCGCATCGGTCCACGCCCCGAGTCGATCGACGAACCGGCTGGCACCGTTCCACATTCGACCGAGGCGCATCGTCGACCCCCATCCACTTCCTCCCGACAATTTCAAGCACTCTTTGACTCTCTTTTCAAAGTTCTTTTCATCTTTCCCTCGCGGTACTTGTTTGCTATCGGTCTCTCGCCCGTATTTAGCCTTGGACGGAATTTACCGCTCGATTGGGGCTCATTCCCAAACAACTCGACTCGCGAGACAGCTCCTCGTGGTGCAATAGGGTCCAACCACGACGGGGCTCTCACCCTCTCTGGTGTTGCCTTCCAGGGGACTTGGGCCCGGTCCGTTGCTGAGGACACTTCTCTAGACTACAATTCAAATGCCACAGGCACTCGATTCTCAAGCTGGGCACCTCCCGGTTCGCTCGCCGTTACTAAGGGAATCCTTGTAAGTTTCTTTTCCTCCGCTTATTGATATGCTTAAACTCAGCGGGTAGTCCCGCCTGACCTGGGGTCGCAGCGAGAGCATCCTAGCAAAGCCGATGATGCTCGAGGGTCTTGGATATCCCAAAGCGCAACAGGGCATGCGCACGACCGCTTTCAAGGGTTCTCTCAACCACCGCTCGTCGTGGCAGCCGTCGCCGAGGACTCAATTTTGGGCCAACCACGAGCGGAAGCACACGCGGGAGACCAGTATCCGCCCCCCGCCCTCCTTGGCCGAGAGGGGTTTGGGGGCGACGATGCGTGACACCCAGGCAGACGTGCCCTCGGCCATGAGGCCTCGGGCACAACTTGCGTTCAAAAACTCGATGGCTCACGGGATTCTGCAATTCATACCAAGTATCGCATTTTGTTATGTTTTTCATCGATGCAAGAGTCGAGATATCCGTTGTCGAGAGTCATTTAGCTTATCATGAATTAGAGACGCACCCCCGGAGCACCATTTATCAACGGGGGCACGCTCTTCGTACTCTAGTTCCTTGGTACTTCTTGTGTCGGGGTTTGTTTTTTGAGCTGTGTCGGGTTCGGATGCACCGGTCTACGACCCCAAAGGACGTGGGGGTAAAAGCTCCCTGCGGCACTAGCATGCTCGGCCACAAGTTCATAGGTCGTTCTGCCGGGCAAGTTTCGACAATGATCCTTCCGTAGGTTCACCTACGAAAACCTTGTTATGACTTCTCCTTCCTCTAAATGATAAGGTTCGGCGAACTTCTCATGACGTCGTCGACGACGAACCACCCACGTCGTCGCGATTCGAACACTTCATCGGACCATTCAATTGGTAGGAGCAACGGATGGTGTGTACAAAGGGCGGGGACGTAGTCAACGTGAGCCGATGACTCGCGCTTAATAGGAATTCCTCGTTGAAGACCAACAATTGCAATGATCTATCCCCATAACGATGAAATTTCAAAGATTACCTAGGCTTATCGGCCAAGGCTATAGACTCATTGAATACATCGGTGTAGCGCGTGTGCGGCCCGGAACATCTAAGGGCATCACAAACCCGTTATTGCCTCAAACTTCTTGGAAGGCCATAGTCCCTTTAAGAAGCCGCACTGCGGAGGGTCACCTCCACATAGCTAGTTAGCAGGTCGAGGTCTCGTTCATTAACGGAATTAACTCGAAAAATCACTCCACCAACTAAGAATGGCCATGCACCACCACCCATAGAATCAAGAAAGAGCTCCCGGTGAGAGCTCTCGGTAGTAGCAAGTCAAGGAGAGAGAAAGAGGAGAGAGATGCTTTCCTCCTTCATGGAGTTCTTTCCCTCCGGTTTCGACTCGGCTGCTGGACGGTCGGCTCTAATCTTCCCCTGCACCTCATTTTCTAAGATCCCTCTCTCACCCACGTACTTTATTTCCCCGCCCCCTTTCTTTCTCAACTTGTCAATCTGTCCGGTTCACTTATGGCCAAGAAAAATGGAAGTCTCCGACATCGCATTCTAAGGTCGCCAAAGCATGAGAATCGACATCCCTATTATTGCCCTTGAAGCTCCTGCTGCGCCTCCCCTTTTCGGCGGACATCGATCCCGCCCCATCCCAATTCGGGCAAAACCCTAGCGCCCCAATGTGGCACTTCCACCGGCCCTCTCCCGGCCAAACACGTTGACCTTGTTCCTTATCACGATTCTCGTGATTGTTGAGGAGTGCTCCGATGAAGACCACTTCGGTGAGGAGGAAGTGGACTTTTCGGGATCGGAAGATGATAACGTGTCTCAACTTTATTTCTTCACCGACTCCCCCGGGGCTTAGTCCTTAGGAGCCGATTCGACGCCTACCACACGACTGTTATTGCAAGAGTGCCTTCCTATCCCTCACGTGCTCTAGCTTCCATATCGCTCCCAACCGTCCACCCCACCCTTCCTTCCCCTTCGTGGTAGTGACAACCGAGCCAAGGCCTTCGGCAAGTATTGGTGCCAAGGCGGACGCTCCTGCATCCCTCACTTCTCCAGCAAGCAAGTGGTGAGATTTATTTGTAAGTAATCGCAACTCGGCTCTATGCCCCAAATTGTCTCATTACTCTGCTATAACCGAAACAAAAAAATGTCTCTTGCTTAATGATGATGCCAACTGTGAATTGTGAAAAACTTGTCTTGTGGGTTATGTTGTCGGTAAGAGTCCGGGCTTCCGAGCACTAAACGACCTTATTAAGGATAATTGGAAATGTATGGCTTCTCTAACGAGTGCATGATTCGGGTGGCTTATATATAAATTCCAATCCCGAGCGAGATAGGAAAGCGGTGTTCAATGGGGGCCGTATTTAATTTATGGTCGGGCATTAATCTTGCGTCCCATGTCCGAATATTTTGACTTTTTCACAAATGAGATGTCTATTGTGTCGGTTTGGGTCAAGCTCCCTAATTTGCCGTTGAAATGCTTGGTCCTCGGTATGTTTATCGAAGATTGCTAGTATGCTTGGCATGCCAATCCAATGTGATAGATTAACGAGCTTCAATGGACCGTCTATCCTATGCTAGAGTCTTGGTGGAGCTGAACATAATGGATACCCTGACTTGGATAATCGGTATATTACTTCCCAATGGGACCAAGCTCCTACAACCGGTAGTATACGAGACTCTCCCAACTCATTGTAAGCACCGCCGTGTGCTTGGGCACTCCATTGCTATGTGTAAAGTTCAGCCAACTCAAGAGGGGGATCGGACGACCACTACTCAAAATGTTAAAGTTAGTAGACCGACTAAGCCAAGTGTATTCTAGAGGTCGGGTGCATCCGCCACGGCCGGTGCCTCTACCACTGCCGGTGCTTCCGCCACTGCTCGGCTTGGTAGAGGCTTCGAAGATAGTTGACCCCATGCTAATTGAAGCGGTGATGCCTCAAAGAAGTGGGAGATAGTTTACGGGAAAAAATAGTTTCGCGGGGTAAGGGATAAAGGGAAACGAGTGCTTGCAAGAAGATGGTACCGATCCGGATTCTATCCCAAGTGCAAATGACCCCATTCAACAAAGGCCCGGGGTGGTCAATGACACCACTTGTGATCAAGTTGGACGGCTTAGGCCTAATGAAGGCTCGCCGGACCTCTCCGTCCGGCGGATGAGTCGGACCTCAATCGGATTGCAAGTTCGATTGGTCCTCTAGCGAGAATTGAGGAAAGTCGAGTAGCACTCTTTTGGGCGGAAGGTATCGGTGATAAGGCTCACCCTCCCAACGTGGCACATTCCACCGTCGGAGAAGCCGATAGTAGCCCCGACCCGACCACTTTGGGGACTTCCGGTAGGCCTCCCCGATCGGACAAGGGACTCGGATTGTCGCTACCGTGATTGAGCCAAAGCCGGTCGTCGGAAGAGAGGTCGGGATAGGCCGACATGCGAGTCGAAGGGGCTTAGCCTCTTCAACTCAAAGATGATCATTTCTAGTTGGAATGTCGGGGGCTTAATAGCCCTCCGAAGCGAGCACGAGGCAATCCGCCTTATGCAAAAGAAGCGGGTAGATATTTGTGCCTTTGTGGAAACAAAATTTACCTCTGCAAAACTTGTCAATATACACAAACTTCGATTCAAGAATTGGCACTTCCTTTCTAATGTTTCAGTCGTGGGGATAGCCCGCATAGTCCTTTCTCGGAACCCCAAGCCTTGTGATGGTTGATCTATTAAATGTATCCATCTAAGGTCCGCATGTCCACTCAAAGACCTTGTGTAGCAGACTACCTTCTATGCCACGTTTGTTTATGGTTTGCATACCATCATCGCCGGACGCAAGATGTGGGAAGACCTTCATCATTGGCGATCGAATGGGCCTTGGATCCTCTTGGGGGACTTCAATTCAATCCTATCCCAAGCCGATAAACACGGGGAGTCTGTTGTGTCCAATTATGAAACGGCCGATTTCGGGGCTTGTTGCGGCGACCTTGGGCTATCCAGACCTCACATACACGGGGAGCCACTTCATATGGAGTGGGGCGACAGTATGTACAAAGATTGATCGTGTTTTGACTAATCCTCTTTGGTCCTCCACGAATATACCGACTCATGTTCGGTTTGCTCCCTCTAGGGCTTTTTCGGACCATGCAATTGTATTGGTTGAGTTGCACAATAGCGAGTGGATTGGTACTGCGGCTTCAAATTCTTCAACATGTGGACGGCGCATGTGGATTTTCCCCAAATTGTCACCGACGGTTGGGCGGGCGGCTTCCATGGCTCTCCCATGTTTGTTCTCTGTCGAAAGTTGAAGTTATTAAAGCGACCACTCAAGAAGCTGAACATTCTCCATTTTAGCCATATCTCCCAAAGAGTGACTCGGGCCGAATCGGAATTGGCCGACATCCAGCTAGCACTTCGAGCATGATAGGGATAACTTAGACCTTGTCCTATCGGAAAAGAGGCTTCGTATAGCTTTGGTTCATCTCAAATCCTCCAAAAAGATGTTCTTTAGTCGAAATTGAAATGTAAGTTTCGAAAGAGTGTGACAAGGGTACTGGGTTTTTCCATGGGTCGCTAAACCGGAAGCACAAGGGCAACTACATTGCGGCCCTCCAAAAGACGGATGGGCGTGTTATCTCCTCGGTCCAAGAAGTGGCGGCGGAGTCGGTCTCTTATTATCGGAACCTCTTGGGTACGGCCTTGGACACTTGCTCCCCTCGACCCTACTCGTTGTAGGCTCGCTGGGCCTTAGTTATCTACCATCCATCATGCCTTTCTTCTTGAGCCCATATCGGAGGCTCTAGTTAAGCGGACACTCGTTCGGTATAGATAATGAGTCGGCCCACAGTCCGGATGGTTATTCTTCCCTTTTCTTCAAACAAGCGTGGGATACGGTTGGTAGGGATTTCGCGCGGCCATTCGGGATTTTTTGTATCCGACCACCTCTTGAAGCAAGTCGACCCATCGTGTGCTCACTTTAGTCCCCAAAAAGGCCAATGCTACCTTGCCTAGTGACTTTTAGCCGATTGCTTGTTGTAATGTAATATACAAGGTAATTTCCAAGATTATTGCTTCTAGGCTCTCCCAAGCCCTTTTGGAGATTATCGGTCCCATGCGAATGCCTTCCTTGATGGTAGGAAAATGTCCAACAACATTTGCCTAGTTCGGAGAGCCGCTCCGTATGTATGGTCGCAAGAGAGCTTCCCCACGATGCCTGCTGAAAATAGACTTCCGTAAGGCCTTTGACTCGATGCAATGGGGTTTTCCGAAACAGTTGCTCTTACGGTTGAGGTTTCCGAACAGATTTGTTGCTTGGATAAGTGCAATGGGGTTTTCTTAACATTTTCGGTTAATGGGAACATGTTTGGGTTCTTTTCGGGTGCGGTAGGTGTTAGGCAAGGGGATCCCCTCTCTCCCTATCTCTTTGTGCTTTGTATGGAATATTTCTCTCGATTGCTCCGGGTCGCTACCGCGGATTCTCGGTTCACCCATCATCCTAAATGTGAGAACCTAGGCATCGCCCACCTTGCATTCTGCCGATGATGTGCTCCTCCTTAACCATGGAGACACAACTTCCATCGAGATTTTATCCAACCAACTATCTCTCGTTCGGCCGCACATCCGGCCCGACCATCAATGTGGCTAAGTCGATGATCTTCTTTGGAGGTGTGGGCGTGACTCGGAAAAATGCTATCCTCCATGAAACTAGCTTCGCGAGAGTTCCTTCCCATTTAAATACTTTGGGGTCCCCTTAAGCCCACATCGATTGCTTGCTAGTCGGTTTGCTCCTTTGCTTCATAGTCTCGAAACCGCCATTCGTAGCTGGATGGGTAAGCATCTCTCCTACGCGGGAAGGCTGGAGTTGCTGCAATCAGTCCTTTATGGTATGATTCAATTCCGGATTTCCATTTTTTCTATACCGCCACAGTTATTACTAGTATTATTAGTATATGCCATAACTTTCTATGGATAGAGGATGCCCGTAGAAGCTCTTCGGCCTCGGTGGCTTGGAAAAGCCTCTGCCTCCCTAAAGACCAAGGTGGGTTAGGCCTCGCTAGACATTAAAGTGAAGAACCAAAGCTTTTTAGCCTAGCGTCTATGGAACATTCACCTCAAATCGACTCCCTCCGGATCCGATGGGTCCACCATTATTACTTGCATAATCGTCCAATTTGGGAGGTTGATGCCCGTCGAACTAATTCACCTTTGTGGAAAGCGGTGATTGACTTGAAAGATCTCCTTGTCCGGAAATATCATACCCAAGCGGCAGCTATTCGTGAACTAGGCCATTAGCACTCTATAAGGGGTAGCTTCTCCCGTATAGCTTATGCTCATCTCCATCCTAAAATGAGCCCTACGAGTTGGGCCCGTTCTATTTGGGAATCTTGGTCCATGCCGAGGCATGCCTTTATCCTTTGGTCGGCGAGCACGAGGAGCATTAAAAACTAAGGATCGTCTTCGGTTAATCCCTTCTAGCGAAGCCTCGCCTTCTCTATGGTCAAGGCCTTGTATCACATGGCCATTTGTTCTTTTCTTGTGTTTGGGCGACGGGCCTCTTGTTGAACATTAAACGCCGGCTCCGCATTAACGGAGGTATGTCAACTCTTTATAGCGCTCTCCGTGGCCTCTCCAATAGGCGTAACAATCCGGAAGCTAGAATGAGGAGAGTTGGACTCGGTCTCACCATTTACTTGATGCGGGAAGAACGCAACGGATGTGTATTTGAAGGCTGTATCAAACTCGGTGGATCAAGTTTTTCGAAAATTTCGGATCATGTTCTACATGATTTACTATTTCCATGAATCGGACCCATCCTTATTGTATGTGGGATCACTTTGAATGTTGGCCTATTCGGGTTTTTGGGTGCTCATATTTTCGGGGTTTTGCGGCCTCTATTCCGATGCATGAGGCCTCCGTCGGTCGTGAAATGACCTTTGGCCGGTGGTTGGGTTCGGATGTCTGCCGAGTGATTCTGCCATGTCCTTGAATTATGCTTCGGGTGCAATGGGGGTTTGGTTCGACCGGCGCTCCTTTAGGCTCCCTTGGTTTTAGCACTCGCTGGCCGACCTCTCTTGTTGTTTTCCCCATGTCATTTAACTTGGTTGTGTTCCTCTCTGCGAGAGGCTGCTTTTGGTTGAGTTTGCTCCCTCTGCCGATCATGTCCGCCGGACTCACTTAGGCGAGGCCTACTAGGGTGTCGCTACTCGCTCTTGCAAGCCCCCGGCCCTACTAGGCTATTTCGATGCAATCGGGGTCCGATTGGCCGATGCTCCTCCGATCTTCCTTCCCTTCGCCTGCTCGCCTAGCCTCTTCTTGTGGCCTTCCCGTATAGGCTCCTTGTGTTCTTGCTCGATCCTGCTGCGCTCTTTGTGTGCGTATCCGTGGGTTCCGTTAGTTGCTCCCCAGGCTGTATTATCTCCACTCGCGGGCGGACCTTCTCGGCCGGTATGGCTAGGCTCTTGCTCGTTGATCCCGCTTCCTCCCGGTCTCGCTCGCGCTCTTTGGGCTGGGCGGTGCTCTACAAACTTCGCCTAAAAAATGGGTGAGATAGAGGGGCGGCCCTTTACCTCGAGAATTGCGGGGAATTATATCATTCTGTCGTCGGCTTTCTACTTTGGTGGTTCTTGCCTTTTGGCTTTAAATTCTGCCGCCAGCTGAGTCCTCTACTTGCCTTTGAGTTCTACTTCGTGTACAGTGAGGATCTGTTTCGATTGACGCTCCTCTAGCGTCCCCCGGATTCCGCATGCTCGTCAAGCCTCTCTTGTCGCTCTCCTCTTGTTCTCAAGCTTGGGTGCGTCCTTCTCTCCGGGTGGTCGCTTTGGTTCCGTCTACTCCCTCCGCCGGTCACGTCTACCGGTTTCACACAGGCGAGCCTACTAGGCCGTTCGGTCCGCCCGGTCCCCTACCCTCGTGCCTGCTGCACTATCATGCCGAGTTGTAGCTCGCTACTCTTGCTAGGCCCCGGCCCTGCTATGCTCGCTCCTTGAGGTTTAGGTTGTTGCTTGCTCGTTCTTGCAAGGCCCCGTCCTTGCTATGCTCGTAAGGGTGTAATAGGGGCTGGTTGGGCTGTTGCTCCCCGATCTCACTCGCCTCTCGTCTGTCGCCTAGCCTTTCCTTGCGATTTGCCCGGTCTCGGTTGCTCGAGGCTTTGCCTCGTTCTCGTTCCTGTTGCGAGTCAAGGTGGCCAACCATGATTTGGGCCGTCCTTCTCGGCCGATTAAGGCTCGGTCTTTGCTCGCTACTCCCGCTTGCTCCTGTTCTCGCTGCGCTCTTTGGGTAGGCTCAATCGCCTCGCCCGTTCTTGGCAAGGCAAGCCCAACTCGCTCTCGTTTAGGTTGTATGTTGATCTCTACTGTGTCTGTATAAAAAATTGCTTGTACATGGTTAGGCTTTTGTTCCTTTTTGCTCTTTCAGCAATGGTTTTGTAAGTCTGTTGAGCTTTTTGTAAAAGGTCCTAGCTAGGTTCCTCTTAGTTACTTGTTTGGTTTCTCTTGGAATCTCTCCTAGGTTGATTCCTTGAGCAACCATCTAGGTAAAGCTCTAGTTCGAGTTTTTGGGAGCCTGTTCCCTTTTTTGTAAATCCTGTATATGTTACTTGCTGGTTTTCCAATTTGGTTTTACTTTGATTTATACACTTACATTTAAATAAAAAAAAGAAAGAGCTCCTAGTGAGCCCTCGGTAAGTAAAGCCTAGAGTGAGAAAGAAGAGAGAGACGCTCTCCTCCTTCCATGGAGCTCTTTCCCTCTAGATCCGCCTTACTTTCATCTAGAAAGCTTTAATCCGACTCGCTTCCATTTGCCATGGTATAATTTCTTATTCCCATTCCATTTTCTTTGTCCCTCTCTCGTTTAGTTTATCGAAAAATTTTCTCTCGCCCACTATTTCTCTCTCTTTCGACATTCGGCTTCTTTTCTCTAATGGCAAAGAAGAAACGTAAATCCACGACCACAACTCCTAAGATTACTATACGATAAAACTCGACTACCCTATCATTGCCCTAGAAGCCCCGACCTCATCGGTCTATCCTCCGAAGGAATCCACTCCCCTCTCTCCCCAATCGCCCAAAACCCTAGATCGCAAAAGAGATATCCTCTCCAAATCGCCCTTAACCAATCCCAAGCCCCAACTTTTGGTCATGTATCTATTGAGGTCGAGGACTGCTCGGATGAGGATGGGTTTAGTGAAGAGGAGGTGGGCCATTCTAATCTAGAAGGACTTCACCGGTCTCAATCCCATTTCTTCGAGCACAACACCGCCTATTTTGGATTCGGGGAAGCCGACAATACTCGCCAAATTGCCATAGGCTCTCGGCTGCGTTGTAACTCTCCGCGTGCCCCCGGCATAAACTTACCTACGAAGTCACCCCTTCCTTATCCCCATTTCTAGAGACAACAACGAGTGGAAACAGGGTCTCCCGAGTGTGAAGCATACAAAGCAAGGATAACCGTATCTCCTCCTCCTCTAGCTAGAAAGTGGAGAGAATTGTTTGTAAGTAACCGAAACTCAGCCTTATGTCCTAAATTGTCTCATTTTTCTACTATCACTCAATCGAAACAATGCATTTTGCTTAATGATGACACCGAATGTGAGTTTTGGAAATCCTGCCTAGTTGATTATGTTGCGAGCGTAAGCCTAGGTTACCGTGCACTAAATGGAATCATTAAGGATACCTAGAAATGTGTCTGCTACTCTAACGGTTAATGAACCGGGATGGTTAATCTATAAATTCCAATCTGAAGAAGAAAAGTTCTCGGTGCTTAATGGAGGACCCTATCTAATTTATGGGCGAGCTTTGATTTTGAGACCAATGGCCGAATACTTTGATTTCTCTAGCACTAAAATGGCCATTGTCCCTCGTTTGGGTCAAGTTTCCCAACCTGCCACTAAAATGCTGGTCATCTCTCCGTTTTTCAAAGATTGCAAGTATGCTTGGCAAACCAATCCAATGTGACAGATTGACCGCCTCAATGGTTCGTCTCTCCTATGCTAGAGTATTGGTAGAGCCGAATATTATGGAGACTCGCCTCGGATTGTCACCACGAGTATTACCAAACGGCACGGCCCTCTTACAACCAAGTAGTGTATGAGTCTCTCCTAGTATACTCGTAAAAAATGTCGTATTCTTAGCCACTCCACACAAGTGTGCAAAAATCGGACTACTCGGGATTTGACTAAAGACACTACAAATGGTAGTGAAGCAAAAGGCGGACAAGCCAAGTCTAATGTGTTCCAGCAAGTAGATGATTCCGCCAATGCTTGCCATACGAAGCCCAAATGTATATCGACCCTATGCTCCTTGAAGTAGCAGATGCATCCAAGGAATGGGAGACAGGTGCATAGACATAAACACTAATAAAGGGGTGCTAATAAAGGGAAAACCGCACCGCTTAATTCGATCGAGGCAAGAGCCACACACCGACTCCGGGCCACTCGAGCCTCGGCCGGACATGGGCGCAGCAGCAAAAGAGCCAAGAGTGGACTCGTGTAACCAAAAGGTTGGGCCGACCGGTCTTCGAAATCGGGAAGTTGGGGGAAGTTCGGATCGGGGTATGCTTATGAATATCTCTCTAGAAAAAGTAGAGACAGTCGGTGCGAGAACGATTTGGATAGCGGAACCAATAGTAGACTAAGGGCTCACCGAGCAGGGGATGGTAACCGTAAGGAAACGGAATGCCCCGCTCCTCTTATTTCCCTAGGGGCCATACCTATGGTACCCCAAATCGGACATGACGCATAGGTTTCCATGGAAATTGTGACGGAAGCGGTCGCCACCGTAAAGCTATGCAAAGGCGAAGTGAGGGTCGAAGGGGCTCGGCCTCTTCTACTCAACTATGATCATTTTAAGTTGGAATGTCGGAGGGCTAAATAGCCCTCCGAAACAAGTATGAGACAGATCCTTCTCATGAAGAAAAAGAAGGTAGATTGTGCCCTTGTGGAAACAAAGCTCGACTTAGCAAAACTTGCCAATATGCACGGACTTAGGCTCAAACACTTGGAAATTTGCTTCTAATGCTATGGTTACGGGTAATGCACGCACTTGCTCTTTTTGGAACCCTAAAAAAATTATGGTTGATGTGTTAAATGTATCTATTCAAGGTTTGAATTTTTGAATAACCGACCTTATCCAACGAACTCGTTTTTCATGCAAATTTTGTATATGGGATGCACTCTATCATCTCTAGAAGAGGGCTATAGGAAGACCTTCATCAATGGCACTCACACTATCCCCGGATTATTATGGGAGATTTTAACTCAATCCTCTCCTAAGCCGATAAACACAATGGTACTACTGTCTCCAACTACGAAACCTTTGATTTCCAAACTTGCTCGTTCGGTCTAGGGCTTTCCGACCTGAACTACACAGAAATCATTTCACTTGGCACGGGGCAAAAGTTTGGACAAAAATTGATAGAGTTTTAGTTAGCCCCCTTTGGACCTCCTCCCGAATTCCTACACATGTTCATTTTGAACTCCAAGGGGTTTTTTCGACTACTCTCCAATTTTGGTTTCCTTAGGCTCTCATATGCGATCCGGTACTTAGAGCTTTAAATTTTTTAACATGTGGGTCGGCCATTCGGACTTTCTTAAAATAGTTGCGGACGATTAGGCGACTAACATAAGTGGTACACCTATGTATGTCCTTTGTCGAAAGTTGAAAACCCCGAAGGCTCCCCCGAAATTGCCGAACAAACTACCTTTCAACCACATATCCAATAGAGTAGCTAAAGCCGAATCCGAATTTGTTGCTCTTCAAAATGAGCTTCACGATGACAAGGACAACCAAGGGCTGTATGAGATTGAGAAGCATCTCCGGCTTAATCTAGCTAATCTCAAGGCTTTTGAAAAAATGTTCTTTGGCCGAAACTAAAGTGCAAGTTCCTCAAAGATTGTGATAAAAGAATGAGCTTCTTTCATGGTCTAATGAATCAAAAGCACAAGGTCAATCACATTGTAACTCTTACAAGGCACAATGGGCGACTCACTACCTCTATTGAAGAAGTTGGTGAGGAGTTTGTCTCCTATTATCAAAGCCTACTCGATATCGCTAAAGATACGGTCTCCCTAGACCCGAGTGTAATTGCTAATGGGCCTACCTTATAATTGGACAGCCATGCCATCCCGCTTGCCTCGATTTCGGATGATACCATCAAGAAAACCCCGTTTAGTATAGACAATGATAAAGCGTCGGGTCCCGATGGGTTTTGTTCTCTTTTTTTAAGTAAGCTTGGGATATCATCGGGAATGACTTCGTGCGATAGTTAAGGATTTCTTTAGGTCCGGGAAACTTTTGCAATAGGTTAGCCACTCAATCATAGCTCTAGTTCCCAAGCCGGCCAATGCTACTCTACTTAGTGACTATCGACCAATAGCTTGTTGTAATGTCGTTTATAAAGTAATCTCCAAGATCTTCTCCTCTAGATTGTCCTTGGCCCTTTCGGATATTGTAAGCCCTTTCCGGAATGCTTTCTTGGCGGGATGGAAAATGTCCGATAATATTTGCTTGGTTTAGGAACTGCTTCACATGTATGGCCGAAAGAGAGCCTCTCCTCGTTGCCTAATGAAGATTGACTTTTGCAAGGCCTTTGACTCGGTGCATTAGGGTTTTCTTAAACGGCTTCTATTACGGTTGGGTTTCCCGAACAGATTTATGGGTTGGATTTGTTCATGTATTGAATCGGCATCGTACTCCATTTCAATTAACGGGGGTTTGTTTGGCTTCTTCCAAGGTAAAACGGGGGTTAGACAAAGAGATCCACTTTCTCCCTACCTTTTTGTGGTTTTCATGGAATACTTCTCCCGACTTATACGAAAGCAACGGAAAACTCGATTTCCGTTTCCACCCTAAATGTGAGGCTCAAGCCATCTCTCACCTTGCTTTTGTGGATGATGTCTTGCTACTTTACCGTGGGGATACTGTTTCAATTCGGATTCGACCGATCAACTCTCTCTCTTTCGTCGCACTACCGGCCTAGCCATCAACATGGCTAAATCTTCGATTTTCTTTGGAGGGGTGAGAGGTGATCCGAAAAATCTCATTCTTCGGGATACGGGGTTCGGTGAAGGCTCCTTTCCATTTAAATACCCGGGGGTTTCTCTTAGTCCACATTGATTACTTGCTAGCCAATTTTCTCCTTTACTTTAGAGTCTTGAATCCGCAATTCGTAGCTGGATGGGTAAACATTTATCCTATTCGGGTAGGCTAGAATTGCTCGGATATGTCCTCTTCGAGCATGGTTCAATTCCGGTCGGCTATATTTCCCCGCCTACGGTGGTTATTGCTCGTATCACCGGTATGTGTCGTAACTTTTTATGGTCCAACGATGTTAATAGAAGCACCTCGGCTCTAGTCGCTTGGAAAAGTCTATGTCTCCCTAAGCTAGAAGGCGGTTTAGACCTTTTTGACATCAAAATTCGAAATTAGAGTTTCATGGTCCAAAGGCTCGGGATATCCACCTCAAAGGTGACTCCATTTGGGTTCACCGGATCCATCACTATTATTTACAAGGCAGTCGAGTGTGGGATGTAGCAGCTTATCGCAATGCCTCACCGCTATGGAAAGCCATAATTGATTTGAGAGACATTCTAGTTACGAAATTTTGGAACACAAATGCAGTACTTGGAGAACTAGCCTAGTGGAATTCAGCTAAAGGAAGCCTTTCTAGAGCGACGTACTCTCACCTCGGACACATGGGTGATTCGATCTGCTGGAGTAGAGTGATATGGGATTCCCGGTCTCTAATGAGACATGCTTTCATTATATGGCTAGCGGCTAAAGGGGTCTTAAAAACTAAGGACCGACTTCGGTTCCTTCCTCGCCATTTTAACTTGTCCTTTCGTCATCGAGCTAATGAATCTCATCACCATTTGTTCTTCTCTTGTAGCTGGACGAGCAGCCCTTTGGTTGCGAGTCAAGAACCGGCTCCATATCCGAGTGAGGTTTAACTACACTTAACAATGCTATTCGAGGACTTTCCTTTCGTCGTAACAATCTTAAAGCACGAATGCGAGAGGGTTATCCTTAGCATCATAATCTATGTTATTTTGGAAGAAAGAAATAAGAGAGTCTTTGAAGCTTCCTCAAACTTGATTGATAGAGCCTTTCGACAATTTTAGATTCCGTTCAACATGGTTTTCCATTTTCATGAGATAGATCACCTCCTTCTACATTTATACTAGATAAATCTAATGCCTCATTGGCCATTCATTTGATGGGTTTACATGCCTCCTTCGTTTATTATATTTGTGGGAATGTTCTCGGGGTTTGTTGGACTCGGTTTGTGTTTTTGACTCTATTGTGAGGGCTACTCGGATTGGGCCAATATTGTCCGGCTTGGTCTACTTGCTATCTTCGGGGTCCTCTTTCAAGAGTTCGAGCCGAGCCTTCCCCCCACGGTCTGCAGTTCTCGGATTTCCGGTTGGTTGCCTTTTGGTGCTATGCCCGGATGTCTAGCCTCTATCCGGGCTCGTTTCGGATGACTTGTTGTATCATTCCGCTCATAGCCTCCTGTCTCGGCTCTCCTCTGCTCTTCGTCTTACAATCTCGGTGACTTCACCGGTGTTTCTTCTCTCGTCGGCTTGGCTTGATTTGTGCTAGCCCTCGCTAGTTCCTCGGTTGGGTTGGTCGATCTATTCTCATCTCGTCTTTCTTATATCCGTGGGTTCTATTCTATCCTAGCTAGTTTCGTAGGCTTATTAGTTCGAGCTTCATGGGCTATATGAGCGCTCTTGACCCTAGTCTAGTTCCGGAGTTTTATTTGGCTTTATGTATCTTCACCAAGCTCGGTCTTCCGCTATTCAAGCATCTCCTGCAGTAATTGTGGCCGTGTCTTGCCTCTCCTCGATCTATCCGAGTACTTTCCCTGGTTTGGTCGTTTGCCTTTTCTTGGCGACCCCATAGTATTTTGCTCTCCTCTCTCGGGATCCTTGTTTGGCCCCCTTACGAGTTCTTGCATCGATAGTGGGCAAGGTTGCCCATGGTTCCGCCATCTCCATCGTGTGTTTTCCTGGTTGATTCTATTTGAATTGGTTTGGGTTATCTGTTCGGGTTATTTCGGAGGCTTGGCTCGGGCTATCCTACTTCCCTGCTTTTTGGTATTGTTTAACCTTGGTTCGTCGATACTCCTCCAGGGTTTGTGTTCTTATCTTTGTGTATAGCTGGTTTTTGTAAATGTTTTATTGTTCACTTTGGCCTTTCGGCTAATATTTTGTATGCTTGCTATGCCTCTATCTATGCTTCCGATTAGCTAGATCGGTTCATGGTGGAGTTTTTCTTGGAATCTCTATTGTTAGTTTCCTTGAACAACTTTAGTCTCTAGGTATTTTGCTCCGGGTTTGGGATCCTGTTCCCATTTTTTCTCATCCTGTATTTACTACTCTTGCTGGTTTTCCAGCTTGTTTCACTATATTTTTTTCTAAAAAAAAAAATTACAGTCGCTCGGTCTACCTGCGGTCATCTCTCGCTCATAGGCTAGGTTACGTCTTCCGCTTGTCTGGTTAGCTCGTGGCCTCCTCTCGCTCTACTTGGTCGTCTCTTAGGGATCTCCTCGCTTTTGGCCTTCTAGGTCTCCATAGCGGTTCCGCCTAGCTCTCGGTAGCCTCGGGCTTCTGCTATTCTGT
>CAWUPB010001194.1:1466435-1481435 GCA_963924115.1 Dovyalis caffra
GCCCGTAGGGGCCATGCGAGTGGATGCGAGCGAGGTAGCAGGGGGCATGCGAGCCGACCCACGGAGGGAATGCTAGCAAGCCCACAAGGGGTCTACGAGCCGGCCCGTAGGGGGCTTACGAGCGGGCGTGAGAGAGGCGAGCAGGGGGCATGCGAGCCATCCCGCGGGGGACATGCCGGCGGGAATGCAGGGGGTTTGCAAGGCAACCTACAATGGGCATGCGAGCGAGGCGAGCAAGGGGTCCGCGAGCCGGCCCTGCAAGAGGCATGCTTGCCGGCCCACGGGGAGTCTATGAGCGGGGGCACAAGAGGCATGCGAGCAAGCCCGCAAGGGGTCTACGAGTGGGCGTGCAAGGGGGTCCGCGAGCCGGCCCTCAAAGGTCATGCGAGCGAGGCACGAGAGAGGAAGTAGGAGGTCCATGAGCCGGCCCGCTGGGGTCTACGAGCGGGCGCGTAAGGGTGTCCGCGACCCGGCCCTCGGGGTGTATGCGAGTGGGCATGAGCGAGGTAGTAGGGGGTCCGCGAGCCGGACCATAGGGGGCTTACGAGCGAGGTGTGAGCGAGGCGGTAGGGGGCATGCGAGCGGGTGTGAGTGAGGCAACGGGGGTCTACGAGCCGGCCCACGGGGGTCCATGAGCGGGCGCGCATGGGGGTCTATGAGCCAACCCTCGGGGTGTATGCGAGCGAGCGTGAGCGAGGAAGCGAGCGGGACTACGAGCGGGCACGAGCGAGGTAGTTGGGGGTCTACGAGCCGGCCCGTTGAGGGATGCGAGCCAACCCACAAGGGGCATGTGAGCAGGCGCGAGCGAGAAAGCGGGGGTCTTTGAGCTAGCCTGCGGGGGGTTGCAAGCTAGCCTCATGGGGGTCCGCGAGCAAGCCCACAAGGGTCATGCGAGCGAGGCCCAAGTGAGGCGGCAGGGGGCATGCGAGCCGGCCTCCGGGGGTCCGCGAACGGGCCCACAAAGGGGTCCGCGAGCTAGGCAACAGGGGGTCTACGAGCCGGCCCGTACGGGGCATGCGAGCAAGCCTACGGGGGTCTATGAGCCGGCCCACGGTGGGCATGCGTGCCGCCCCCGAGGGGTCTACGAGCGGACGTGCGGGGGTCCGCGAGCTAGCCCACGGGGGCATGCGAGTGGGCGCAAACGAGGCGGCAGGGGGTCTACGAGCCGGCCCACATGAGGCATGCATGCCGGTACGTAGGGGTCCGCTGAGTGGGCGCGCGGGGGGTCTATGAGCCGGCCGCCGCGGGGGGTTGCGAGCCGGCCCGTAGTGGGCATGCGAGCGAGTGCGAGCGAGGCGAGCGAGGCGGTGGCAAGCCGGCCCGTAGGGGGCATGCGAGCTTCCACGCCCAACGTTCGCGAGGGGCCGCGAGCGAGGCGACATGGGGCCTCCGAGGTAACCCACGGGGGATTGCGAGCGAGGCAACATGGGGCTTACAAGCGGGCGTGCCTTGCCTACGCTCAGGGCCGGCAAGAGCACGTGGCCAACGGGACCGCATTGCCGAGCTTCACCGCTAGCCTACCCCTTTTAGCTCTAGTGCCCAAACTCATTTCTTGAATGCGGCATGATGTACCGTAGTCCGTAGCCCGCAGCCCCTCGACCCATGGCCGACGACCCTAATGGCCCAAGGCCCCAAGACCCAAGTGCGGGCGCACGTCCGTTTTTTTAAGGGATTGTTGGCTTCCTTATACGTAAATATATAGAATTTCGCTACGACAGGGGTAGACACTACTAGGTCCCAAGTGTCACCCCCACTCTAAAAAGTTTAATATTTTTTATTTTTAGCCGATATTTTGTACACATGACGGGAAAAATCCAATCTATTTTCCGAAAAATTTTCAAAATTTTCCAACATAGGGAATTATACTTTTCTATTTTTTGATCTTTAAAATTGCAAAAAATAAAAAAATAAAAAATAAATCGAAACGATGCCAAAATTTTTGCAGAGCCTAATAATAGTGTTTCTAATTTATTAGGACGGCTTTTGTGTGGAGGGTCTAATTTTTTATTCCGAAATGCACTATTTTGTGTAACTTGAGCCCTACGGCCAATCCCGGCTCCCGGCGGCGGTTGCGTGTCACCTCCTTTAGCGCACCGGCCCATTCAACGTGCGAACGACCGCGCGCCCGGTGTCCGTAAGGGGCTCGCGAGCGACCACATGCCCGGCTCGAGTAGGGCGCCTACTAGGCCGGCGAGCGCTCGGCTTATGCGGGAGGCCCGCGAGCGAGGTCGCCCGGCCTATGCGGGGGCCCGTGAGAGGGCGCGCTCGGAATCTCCTATTGCTCGGCTCCCGAGCGGCCTACCCTCCCTTGGCTCCGGTGCCTAAACTCGTTTCGCGAATAGGGCATGACACAGCGTGGGCATGCGCCGGCGCGCACGTGGGGTATTTGAAAGGGACCGGGGGCCTTCCCTATAGAGCGATATGTAACTTTTCAGCTCTAGCAGAGGTAGATGTAACAATGTCCCGACAGTCTCCCCCACTCTAAGAATTTCAATTCTTCGTATTTTGAGCTGAAATTTCGATCACACGTTTGGAAAAATACAATCCACTTTCTCAAAAATTTCCAAAATTTTGCGAGGTCTTGGGGAATGCTTTTCTTATTTTTTTTTTTGGGTCGACTAAAATGCAGAAAATCGGGAAAAATAGAAAATAACCCGGAACGTTGGCCCTTTTTTGGGGGACGACAATAAAATTGTGTTATGGAATTATTCGAATGCTTTTTGTTTGAGAGAGATGGAACTTTCTTATCGGACTGCGGAATGCCGAGTCCTTGCATCCTACGGCAAGCCCCTGCTGCCCGACCTCCCGTGGTGCACGGGGCCTCGCCAACTCTCATGTGCCCGTGCACTTGCCGCCGAGCGCCATGGCACGCCCTTGGCTTGCGCGGCCGGTCCGGCCAGTAGGCCGGCTTGCTCCTGGGCGGTTGGCCCGTGGCCGGATGCCTCTTGAGCTCGCCTCTCATCTTTTGGCGCTATAAACATTTATTTTCGAGGGTCTTGAACCGGTTGTATCCCGTAGGCCATGGAAATGCCCCTAGGACTCAAGAAGTTTTATGTCCTTCCCTTACTCTTGGGACTTGCCCCGGGTACTTTGGTCGTGAAATCACTCCGGTCCTAGGGTGAAATGAATCCCGGAGTTCCGCAAGCGCGGGATGTGTCTCTTTAGAGACTCGATATCCAAAACGCCCTTGGAACTTGAACACGGGGAAAGCATCGTGCGTGTGTTTTCCGTTTTCCGAAAAATACCAATTAAAGTGGAGGGTTTCTTCAAAAAGCATTCTCATTGATTTGATTTTTTCACAAGTGTATCCGGGTCGGCATCCCCCTCTTGACAAGTCTTGCGATAGATATGATAGACATACAAATGAAGAACTTAAGTAATAAAAAAAGGAAAATGCCCTTTGAAAATTGGAATGATTATAATACTCCGATGACTAATTTCTTTTCAATCTATTACTCGTTCCTTGTGCATTTTCCCGAGCCCCGCGTACATGTCCCGACCTCTATGCCCTTCGAAGGGAGGTGGGATGTGGGGGAACGAATTGGAGTGATGTAGGGCTGAATCTTAGTGGATCGTTACGAGCAAGGACACTCTGTCACTTACAATATCCCATCGCATATTTAAGTCATCCGCAAAGGATTCTACCTTTCGCTTGATGGGAATTGTACTTCAAGGCGACCCATGTAGCTCATTTGCCGTGAGGGCTTTGGCCAACGGCACGTGCCTCCGGGGCAACTAGGCCCCTACCGTAGGTCGGCAATCGAACGACAGGCACACGCATCGCGTCTAGCCTAGATTTTGACTTAAAGGATCAAAAAGCAACATCGCTATGAACACTTGGTCGCCACAAGCCGGTTATCCCTATGGTAACTTTTCGACACCTCTAGCTTCAAATTTTGAAGCTCTATAGGATCGATAAGCCACACTTTCATGGTTCGTATTCGTACTAGAAATCAGAATCAAATGAGCTTTTACCCTTTTGTTCCATACGAGATTTCTATTCTCGTTGAGCTTATCTTAGGACACCTGCGTTATCTTTTAACGGATGTGTCGTCCCCAGCCAAACTCCTCACCTGATAATTTCTTCCACCCGGATCGACCAGCCGAAGCGGCCTTGGGTCCAAAAGAGGGGCTGCGCCTCGCCTTCGATTCACGGAATAAGTAAAATAATGTTGAAAGTAGTGGTATTTCACCTTCGCCGAAGCTCCCACTTATCTTACACCTCTCAAATCATTTCACAAAGTCGGACTAAAGTCAAGCTCAACGGGGTCTTCTTTCCCCACTGATTCCGCTAAGCCCGTTCCCTTGGCTATGGTTTCACTAGATAGTAGACAGGGACAGTGGGAATCTCATTAATCCATTCACGCACGTCACTAATTAGATGATGAGGCATTTGGCTACCTTAAGAGAGTCATACTTACTCTCGCCGTTTACCCACGCTTGGTTGAATTTCTTCACTTTGACATTCGGAGCACCGGCTAGAAGTCACATTGCCCGAGCATCTACAAGGACCATTGCAATGCTTTATTTTAATTAAATAGTCGGATTCCACTTTTTCGTACTAGTTCCGAGTCGACCGTTCGATGCCCGAGGAAGGCCCCCGAAGGGGCCGTTCCCGGCTCGTCCCTCGACCGGCACACAATAGCCTCGCTCTCGTCACGGGAGCGGCTCGAGCAGTCCGTCGATAGCCGACGGGTTCGGGACCGGGACCCCCGAGCCTAGCCCTCAAAGCCAATCCTTTTCCCGAGGTTATGGATCCATTTTGCCAACTTTCCTTGCCTACATTATTCCATCAACCGGAGGTCGTTCACCTTAGAAACCTAATGCGGTTATGAGTACGACTAGGCGTGGGAGGCACTTGATCCTCCGGATTTTCAAGGGCCGCTCGGAGGCACACCGGACACCATGTGACGTGCGGTGCTCTTGCAGCCACCGGTCCCTACCTCCGACTAAGTCATTTCCGGGGTGGGCGGATTGTTAAATAGAAAAAATAACTCTTCCCAAGGCCCCCATCGACGTCTCCAAACTCCTTAACATTGCCGTCAGCCACCACGTCCCGGTTCGGGAATTTTAACCCGATTCCCTTTCGAAGCTCGCACCCAAACGCACTATCGGATGGGCTTTCCCCGTCTCTTAGGATCGACTAACCCATGTGCAAGTGTCTTTCACATGGAACCTTTCCCCTCTTCGGCCTTCAAAGTTCTCATTTGACTATTTGCTACTTCCACCAAGATCTGCACCAACGGCCGCTCCATCCGAGCTCGCACCCCGAGTTTTGCAGCGATCGCCGCACCCTCCTACTCATCGGGGCCTGTCGCTTGCCCCGACGGCCGGGTATAGGTCGCGCGCTTCAGCGCCATCCATTTTCGGGGCTAGTTGATTCGGCAGGTGAGTTGTTACACACTCCTTAGCGGATTTCGACTTCCATGACCACCGTCCTGTTGTCTTAATCGACCAACACCCTTTGTGGGTTCTAGGTTAGCGCACAGTTGGGCACCGTAACCCGGCTTCCGGTTCATCCCGCATCGCTAGTTCCGCTTACCAAAAATGGCCCACTTAGAGCTTTCGATTCCATGGCACGGCTTAACGAAGCGGCCGCACCATCCTACCTATTTAAAGTTTGAGAATAGGTCGAGGGCATTGCGCCCCAGATGCCTCTAATCATTGGCTTTACCGGATAGAACTCGTGCTGAGCTCTAGCTATCCCGAGGGAAACTTCAAAGGGAACCAGCTGCTAGACGATTCGATTAGTCTTTCGCCCCTATACCCAAGTCGGATGAACGATTTGCACGTCGGTATTACTACGAGCCTCCACTCGGGCATAGTTCACCATCTTTCATGTCCCAACGAGCATGCTCTCACTCGAACCCTTCTTAGAAGATCAAGGTCGATCAACGATGCAACCCTCGATGGGATCCCGCCAATCACCTTCCTTGCACCTTACGGGTTTACTCGTCCGTTGACTCACACACATGTCAAACTCCTTGATCCGTGTTTCAAGATGAGACAAATAGGGAGCCCATAGGCCGATGCTCGGAGCACACTAGTGCCGACGCACGTCGGGAAGGCGCATGCTATAGTCCGTAATTGTGATGATAGCATCTTCACAAGCATTTCAAAAGCTCGAGCTTGGGCCACCACCATAATCCGCATCGATCCATGCCTCGAGCCGATCGACGGATCGGCCGGCACCGTTCCACATTCGACCAAGGCGTATCGCCGACCCCTATCCACTTCCCTCTTGATAATTTCAAGCACTCTTTGACTCTCTTTTCAAAGTCATTTTCATCTTTCCCTCACGGTACTTATTTGCTATCGGTCTCCGGCTCGTATTTAGCCTTACATAAAATTTACCACCCGATTGGGGCTGCATTTCCAAACAACCCGACTCGCGGATAGCGTCTCGTGGTGCAATAGGGCCCAGCCATGGCGGGGCTCTCACCCTCTCCGGCGCCCCCTTCCGGGGGACTTGGGCCTGGTCCTTCACCGAGGATGCTTCTTTAGACTATAATTCAAACGCCATAGGCACTCGATTCTCAAGCTGGGCACCTCTCGGTTCGCTTGTCGTTACTCAAGGAATCCTTATAAGTTTCTTTTCCTCCGTTTATTGATATGCTTAAACTCGGTGGGTAGTCCCGCCTGACTCGGGGTCGCAGCAACGGCATCCTAACAAACCCAATGATGCTCGAGGGTCTTAGATATCCTAAAGTGCAGCAAGGCATACGCACGACCGCTTTCAAGGGTTCTCTCAACCATCGCTCGTCGTGGCGGCCGTCGTCGAGGACTCAATTTTGGGCCAACCATGAGCGAAAGCACACGCGAGAGACCGGTATCCGCCCCCGCCCTCCTTAGCCGATAAGGGTTTAGGGGCGACTATGCGTGACACCCGGGTAGACGTACCCTCGGCCATGAGGCTTCGGGCGCAACTTGCGTTCAAAAACTCGATGGCTCACGGGATTCCGCAATTCACATCAAGTATTGCATTTCACTACGTTCTTCATCGATGCAAGAGCCAAGATATCCGTTGCCAAGAGTCGTTTAGCTTATTACGAATTGGAGACGCACCCCCAAAGCACCCTTCAGCGACGAGGGCACACTTTTTGTACTCTAGTTCCTTGGTGCTTCTCATGTCGGGTTTTTTTTTAGCTACGTCGGGTGTAGATGCACTCGTCCGTGGCCCCAAGGGAAATGGGGGCAAGAGCTCCCTACGGCCCTAGCATGCTAGGCCACAAGTTTGTAGGTCGTTCTGCGGGGCAGGTTTTGACAATGATCCTTTCGCAGGTTCACCTACGGAAACCTTGTTACGACTTCTCCTTCCTCTAAATGATAAGGTTCAGTGGACTTCTCGTGATGTCGTCACGATTCGAACACTTCATTGGACCATTCAATCGGTAGGAGAGATGGGCGGTGTGTACAAAGGGCGAGGACGTAGTCAACGTGAGCTGATGACTCGCGCTTACTAGGAATTCCTCGTTGAAGACCAACAATTGCAATGATCTATCCCCATCACGATGAAATTTCAAAGATTACCGGGCCTATCGGCCAAGGCTATAGACTCGTTGAATACATTAGTGTAGCGCACATGCGGCCTAGAACATCTAAGGGCATCATAGACCTGTTATTGCCTCAAACTTCCTTGGCCTAGAAGGCCATAGTCCCTCTAAGAAGCTGGCCATAGAGGGTCACCTCCTCATAGCTAGTTAGCGAGGTTGAGGTCTCGTTTGTTAACGAAATTAACCGGAAAAATCACTCCACCAACTAAGAACGACCATGCACCACCACCCATAGAATCAAGAAAGAGCTCTCGGTAGTTAAGGAGAGAGAAAGAGGAGAGGGACGCTCTCCTCCTTTCATGGAGTTCTTTCCCTCCGGATCCGACTCGCCGATGTTTGGAAGGCTCTAATCTTCTCTTGCTCTCCATTCTCTTAGTCCGCTCTCTCCCCCATGTACATTTCTCTCTGCCCCTACTTTTCTTTCTCTACCCATCATTCTCGCTCTATCCACTCATAGCTAAGAAAAAACAAAAATCTCTATCCTCACATTCTCGGGCTACAAAAAGGCAAGATTCGATCTCCCCGTTATTGCCCTCGAAGCTCCCGTTAGTGCTCGTCCCCCTTCAACAAGCATTAGTCCCCCCACTCCACTTCGGAAAAAACCATAGAGTCCCAATGTGTCAATTCCACCGGACCTCACTTACCCAAACACACCGACCCCGCTTCTTATCACGACTCCGTGAATGTCGAGGACTGCTCGGACGAAGATCACTTTAGTAAGGAGGAAGTGGATTTTTCGATTCGAAGGAGATCACATGTCTCAATCTTAATTCTTCAATGCTTCTCCATCAACTCGATCTTTCGAGGCCGCCATTGACGCCTAGCAAATAGCTATTGTTGCTCGATTACCTTCCCATTCCCCATGCGCTTCTAACCCTAATACTCTCCCAACTCGTCAACCCCGACCTTCCTTCTCTCCTCGAGGAGGCGGCAGCAGACGCAGAGGAGTCCGAATGTGTTGGCACTAAGGCAAACATTCCCGAATCCATTCCTCCTCTAGCTAGCAAGTGGCGAGACTCATTTGTAAGTAATCGTAACTCGGCTTTGTGTCCTAAACTCGTCACATTACTCTATTATCACATAATCGAAACAATGTCTATTGCTTAATGATGATGCCAACTGTGAATTATGGAAAAATTATCTTGTGGGATATGTTGCTGGTAAGAATCCGGGTTTTCGGGCACTAAATGGACTCATTAAGGATACTTGGCGAGTGTGTGGCTTCTTAACGGTTCATGATTCCGGATGGTTTATTAATAAATTTCAATCCCGAGCGAGATAAGGAATCGGTGCTTAATGGTGGACCGTATTTAATTTATGGCCGTGCTTTGATCTTAAGACCCATGTCCGAATACTTTGATTTTTCCACCAATGAGATGGCCACTTGTTTCGGTTTGGGTCAAGTTTCCTAATTTGCTACTAAAATGCTAGTCCCCTGTGTCTTTGTCGAAGATTGCTAGTCCGATTGGTAAGCCAATCCAATGTAATCGATTGACGGCTTCCATGGATCGCCTATCCTATGCTAGAGTTCTAGTGGAACTAAATATAATGGAGATTACGCCTCGGATAGTCAACATTTTATTACCAAATGGCACCAACCTCTTACAACCAATGGTATACGAGATACTCCCAATTCATTGTAAGCAATGTCGTATACTTGGGCGATCTACGACTACGTGCAAAGCTCGGCCATCTCGGGAAGTGGGTTAAGTAGCCACTAAAGGAAGTGATGAAATAAGCGGAATGCCTAGCCGAGTGTCTTCCGGTGGCTAGGTGCTTCGCCACTCGTCTGGTCTTATTCTTTGCTCCGTTCGCTATGCTCATTGAAGTAGCCGATGCATCAAAGCAATGGGAGATAGTCTATGGGAAAAAACACTCCCACAACGTTTGTGATAAAGGGAAAAATGTGATGCAAGTAGTCGAAACAGTGTCGGAATCTCCCGGTGCCTTTTTCTCCCTTGATATTCGGCACTGGGGTGGGCACTATCATTAATTGTGATCGGTATAGACATCTTAGCCACAATGATGAGTATGCCGGCCCTCACAATCAAGCGGATGGGAAAGGCATAAATCAGATTGCAAGTCAAAATGGCTCTCTAGGTAGACTCGAGGTAGGTCGAGTAGAACCACTTTCGGGGAGGAGGAATCGGAGAAAGGTCGGGGCCTCCCAATGTTGAGGCCGCTACTCGTCGGAGAAGCCAAATGTCTTACTACCCCAACCACTCTTGGGACTATAAATAGGTCTCCCTTGATCATACAAGAGACTCGGATTGCTACCGCACTTGAGACAAGGCCGGTCTGCCGGAAGAGGGGTCGAGACGAGGCGAAATGGGAGTCGAAGGGGCTTAGCCTCTACAACTCATACATGATCATTTTCAGTCTGGAATGTCGGAGGGCTTAATAGTCCTCTAAAGCGGCATGAGGCGGTCCACCTCATGCAAGAAAAGAGGGTCAATGTATGTGCCTTTGTGGAAACAAAGCTTAGTTCGCAAAGCTTTTCTATATGCATAAACTTCGGCTCAGAAATGAAATTTTCTATCTAATGTTTTGGTTGCGGGACAACCCATATAGTTCTTTTTTGGAACCCCTACACTTGTCAAAGTTGATTTGTTGAATGTATCTATCCAAGGCCTAAATGTTCGGCTCAATGATCTTGTGCGACGGACTTTTTCTATGCCACGTTTATTTATGGTTTACATACCATCATAGCTAGGCGAGGGATGTGGGAGGACCTTCATCAATGGCGATTGAATGGTCCATGGATCCTCCTGGGGGACTTGTAATTCTATCCTTTCCCAAGCTGATAAATACGGGGCGCTGTTGTTTCCACTTATGAAACTACCGATTTCGGGACTTGTTGCTCGGACCTTGGGTTAAATGACCTTATCTACATAGGGAATCATTTCACATGGAATAGGGTGGAAGTTTGGACAAAAATTGATCGAGTCTTAGCTAACCCTCTCCGGTCCTCCTCACGGATGCTCGTGCATGTTCATTTTGATCCTCTCGGTGCTTTTTCGGACCATGCTTCGTTTTGGTTGATTTGGGCTCCCATAGGCAACTCTGGTACTAAGAGTTTCAAATTCTTCAACATGTGGTACTGCTCATGTTAATTTCCCCAAAATTGTTGCTTGATTGTTGGGAAGAAAGGATCCAAGGTTCTCCTATGTTTGTCCTCTGTCGAAAGTTAAAGTCTTTAAAGCGGCCCCTCAAGCGGTTGAATACTCTCCCTTTCAGCCACATCTCCCAAAGAGTGGCTAGGGCCGAATCTAAATTGGTAGATATCCGGCTTGCGCTTCGGAATGATAGGGATAATTTAGAGCTCATGGCGATCGAAAAGAGACTTCGGTTATCTCCGGTTCATCTCAAATCCTCCGAAAAGATTTTTTTACCTAGAAATTGAAATGTAAGTTCCTCAAAGATTATGACAAGGGCACTAGTTTTTTTCTTGGTCCGATGAATCAGAAGCACAAAGGCAACTACATTGCTGCCCTTCAATGGAAAGATGGGCATCTTACAACCTTAATTCAAGAAGTGGTCGAGGAGTTTGTCTCTTACTATCAAACCCTCTTAGGTACGGCACTAGACACGGCCCCCTTAGACCCTAATATTGTTCTTCTTGGACCTTAGTTATCTATCAACCACCATGACTTTCTCCTTGCCCTGAGTCTCGAGAGATATTATTAAGAAGACTCTGTTCGGTATAGATAATGATAAAGCCCCGTGTCCGGATGGTTATTCTTCCTTTTTCTTCAAGCGAGGCATGGGATATAGTTGGGAGTGATTTTTGTGGTGCTCTTAAGGATTTTTTTGTCTCCGGAAGGCTCTTTAAACAAGTCGACCACTTGTGTGCTTGCTTTAGTCCCTAAAAATGCCAATGCTTCTTTGCCTAGCAACATTAGACCGATTGACTGTTGTAATGTTATTTACAAGGTGATATCCAAGATTTTTTCCTCGAGGCTTTCCCAAGCCCTTTTGGAGCTTGTTAGCCCCATGTAGAACGCCTTCTTAGATGGTAGAAAAATGTCCAACAACCATGGTAGCCATTTCTTAGGCTCCCTCTCTTGAATCGAACCCTAATTCTCCATCACCCGTCACCACCATGGTAGGCCTCTATCCTACCATCGAAAGTTGATAGGGTAGAAATTTGAATGATGCGTCGTCGGCACGATGGTCGTGCGATCCGTCGAGTTATCATGAATCATCGAGCAATGAGCAAAGCCCTCGTCGACCTTTTATCTAATAAATGCATCCCTTCCGGAAGTCGAGGTTTGTTGCACGTATTAGCTCTAAAATTACTACGATTATCGGAGTAGCAAATACCATTAAACAAACTCTAAGCTGATTTAATGAGCCATTCGCGGTTTCATAGTCTGAATTAGTTCATACTTACACATGCATGGCTTAATCTTTGAGACAAGCATATGACTACTAGCGGGATCAACTAGGTAGCATTCCTTTGCGACACCGCAACTCGAACAATCCCCAATGTCAAAGAGATGAGGGGACAAGTTAGGTGCGAGAGGTCATTCTTATCGAGCAAAGATCACTCGAACGAGGCTATTGCAGGGCTGGAGAACCCTACACGAGCAACAAATTTTGCATCCGAACGCACGAGCGGTCGCGGGTGGGCCAATTCGATGGAAGTCCGCTCGGCTGGAACACAAGCGCCACGGCAAAGATTCACCGCGCACACTTAGAGGAGGCACAAAGCGAGAGAGGGACAGCGTCAAATTCTAATTCCACTGCAAAGGGTACGCGACACGGGAACCCCTCATCACCGCGGAGGCCCTACGGGCTCTTGGGCCGGATATGACGGGGACCGCAAGCCAACGAGTTCAACGCACCAACACAGAGCCTACCAAAACAGACGGCTCGACAACCGCTCATGGGCCACCACGTACACATGACATCAATCCCGAAGAGCAAACCATGACCCAAAAGAGCAAAATGGAAACACTCAAGCAAGATCAAAGCCTGCACCACTAGATGCAAAAGATTTCAAAGGGACGATCATGTAAAGTTGGAAGGGACGAGATAGAGACATTCAAAAAAGGGAAACCTACCACGGCTAGGATGCCGAAGCCTAAGCCTTGGCCGTCGGGATACGATCACGGCACGAAGCTAAGGAATTGCACGGGAGATCCCATGCGTTGGCATAAGCATGGCAGCTTAATGCTATACAAGCGCTTGCGTTAAGCTCCCATTGGAATCCCCAAGCCCGTCGCTACGTCCCAGTTGGCTAGCATCGGACTGGACACCTACGCGCCCACCTTTGCCACACCGCTCGAAACGTCGATGCCCGGGCCTTGGCTATCGGGCTACGATCATGACGAAGGCCTTGGGCATTACGCAGAGAGCGCACGCGTCGGCACAAGCACAGCAACTCAATGCCATGCAAGCGCTAGCGTAAAGCTCTCGTTGGAATCCCCAAGCTAGTCATTACATCCCAGCAGCGTCGAACGGGCCACCTGCGCACCCACCGTTGTAACTCGGCTCAAAATGCCAATACGCAGGGCTTCATCGTGAGGATACGATCGTAACGAAGGCCTTGGGGATTGCACGGAGAGCGTACGTATTGGCCCAAGCATAGCAACTCAATGCCATGCAAGCACTAGCCTAAAGCTCTCATTGGAATCCCCAAGCCCATCGCTACGTCATGAGCGGCATTGGAGCGACCACCCGCACACGCACCTTTGACACTCGATGCGAAATGCCAATGCCATGGCCTTGGTCGTCGGGGAACGATCGCGACTAAGGGTGAGGGATTGTGGGGAGAGCGCATACTTTGGCACAAGCACGGCAATGTAATGCTATGTAAGCACTAGCGTAAAGCTCTCCTTGGAATCCCCAAGCCCGTCGCTATGTTCAATTAGGGCATCGGACCGGCCACCCGCACACACGCATTTGCCGCTCGGCTCGAAAATCTAATCGCCGGGCCTCGTGCTGTAGAGATATCATCACGACAAAGGCTCGAGGATTCTATGGGGAGCCCATGTGTTGACACAAGCAAATCAACTTAATGCCTTGCAAGCCCTTGCATAAATCTCTCATTGGAATTCCCATGCCCGACTTAACATCCCAGCAGCTTCAACCCGACCACCTTCTTAACTTGCCATTGCAACAACAAAAACCAACCTCGTGCTTGCCGAAAGCAAATAAAACACCCACAGTTGCTGGCCCACCGAGTTGGAAAAAGCATAAGTATAAAAAAACCCATGAAAAGGTTGCATAGAAAAAATCCAAGGGTCACCGGAGGGGTCGTCGAAGAAAGTGGCCGGAGGGGGTCACCGGCGAACGAAAACATTCGCCGGCCCGACACATGAGCAACCCCACCAAGAATGAGAGCCAAGACACCACCGACAATGCTCCGAGCACTAGGACCCATGGCTGGCGCCCATGGGCGGCAGGCGGCTACCCCCATAGAGCAATATGTAAAATTTCGGCTTTGGTAGGGGTAGACACTACTAGGTCCCACTCGTCACCCCCTAAAAAAATCAATTTTTTTGAATTTTGAGCTGAAATTTTGTACACATGTTTGGAAAAAATCCAATCTATTTTTTGAAAAATTTTCAAAATTTTTCAAGGATGGGAAGTATGCTTTTTTATTTTTTGAACATTAAAAATACAAAAACATAAAAAAAAATAAGTCGGAACGATCCAAAAAATGTGAAGGAGCACAATAATAACATTTTGGAATTATTGGGAAGGTTTTTGTTTGAAAGGGATGAATTTTCAAGCCGAAAAGCGAAATTTGACGAAACCGGGCCTGGCAGCCACCCCATCTACCGGGCAGAGGCGCTCCTAACTTCCTTTGGCGCACTGGGACAACCAACGCGCGCAGGAGTCCTACGAGCCGGTGCGCCCATCGTGCTCGGGGGCCGCGATCGAGAGAGCATGAGGCATGCGAGTCGGCCCGCGGGGGCATGGGAGCGGGCTCGAGTGAGGCGAGTAGGGTGTCCGCGAGCAAGCCCGTAGGGGGCATGTGAGCGAGCGCACGGGGGTCTGCGAGCCGGCCCACGGGGGTCTGCGAGCCGGCCCACGGGGGCATGCGAGCGGGTGTGAGTGTCGCGACGAGGGGTCCGCGAGATGGCCCGTAGGGGGCATGTGAGCCGGCCCGCAGGGGGCATATAAGCGGGCGCGAGCGAGGAAGTAGGGGGTCCGCGAGCAAGCTCGCGGGGGGCATGCGATCGGACGAGAGCGAGGTAGTTGTGGGTTTACGAGCCAACACGCGGGGGTCCGCGAGCCGGCCCGTAGGGGGCATGTGAGCGAGTGTGAGCGAGGAAGCGGGGGTCCGCGAGCAAGCCCGCGGGGAGATTGCGAACCGGCCTGCGGGGGTCCGCGAGCCGGCCCATAGGGGGCATACGTGCCGGCCGATAGGGGGTCTACGAGCGAGCGCGCAAGGGGTCCGCGAGCCGGCCCTCAACGGGCATGCAAGCGGGCACGA
>CAWUPB010001194.1:1486435-1501435 GCA_963924115.1 Dovyalis caffra
TTTACCGCCCGATTGAGGCTGCATTCCCAAACAACCCGACTCGCGAGATAGCGCCTCGTGGTGTAATAGGGTCCGGCCACGATAGGGCTCTCACCCTCTCCGGTGCCTCCTTCCAAGGGACTTAGGCTTGGTCCATCGGCGAGGACGCTTCTCCGGACTATAATTCAAATGCCGTAGGCGCTCGATTCTCAAGCTAGGCACCTTCTAGTTCGCTCATCGTTACTAAGGGAATCCTTGTAAGTTTTTTTCCTCTCGCTTATTGATATGCTTAAACTAAGCGGGTAGTCGCGCTTAACACGGGGTTGCGGCGAGAGAATCCTAGCAAAGTCGATAATGCTCGAGGGTCTTAGATATCCCAAAGCGCAATAAGGCATGCACACGATCGCTTTCAAGGGTTCTCTTAACCATCGCTCGTGGTGGCGGCCGTTGTCGAAGACTCAATTTTGGGCCAACCACGAGCGGAAGCACAAGCGAGAGACCGGTATCCGCCCTCCGCCCTCGTTAGGCGAGAGGGATTTGGGGGCGACGATGCGTGACACCCGGACGGACGTGCCCTCATCCATGAGGCCTTGGGCATAACTTTTGTTCAAAAACATGATGGCTCGTGGGATTCTACAATTCACACCAAGTATCGCATTTCGCTACGTTCTTCATCGGTGCAAGATCCGAGATATCCATTGTCGAGATTCGTTTCGCTTATCATAAATTGGAGACGTACCCCCGAGCACCCTTCACCGATGGAGGCACGCTCTTCGTACTCTAGTTCCTTAGCACTTCTCGCACCGGGGTTTGTTTTTGAGCGGCGTTGGGTGTAGATGCATCCGTCCATGGCCTTAAAGGACGCGGAGGGCAAGAGCCCCCTACGGCCCTAGCATGCTCGGCCACAAGTTCGCGAGGTCGTTCGTCGGCCGGGTTTCGACAATGATCCTTTCATAGGTTCATGTACGAAAACCTTGTTACGACTTCTCTTTCCTCTAAATGATAAGGTTCAGCGGACTTCTCGTGACGTCACCGACGACGAACCACCCACATCATCGCGATCCGAACACTTCACTAGACCATTCAATAGGTAGGAGCGATGGGCGGTGTGTACAAAGGGCGGGGACTTAGTCAACGCGAGCTGATGAGTCGTGCTTACTAGGAATTTCTCGTTGAAGACCAACAATTACAATGATCTATCCCCATCACGATGAAATTTCAAAGATTACCTGGGCCTATCGGCCAAGGCTATAGACTCGTTGAATACATTAGTGTAGCGCGCGTGCGGTCCAAAACATCTAAGGGCATCATAGACCTGTTATTGCCTTAAACTTCCTTGGCTTGGAAGGCCATAGTCCCTCTAAGAAGGCGGCCACGGAGGGTCACCTCCGCATAGCTAGTTAGCAGGTCGAGGTCTCATTCGTTAACGAAATTAACCGGACAAATCACTTCACCAACAAAGAACGACCATGCACCACCACCCATAGAATCAAGAAAGAGCTCTTAGTAGTAAGTCAAGGAGAGAGAAAGAGGAGAGAGACGCTCTCCTCCTTTCATGGAGTTCTTTCCCTCCAAATCCGATTCGCCGATGTTTGAAAGGCTCTAATCTTCTCCTCGCTCTCCATTCTCTTGGTCCGCTTTCTCCCCACGTACATTTCTCTCTGCCCATATTTTTCTTTCTCTACCCGTCACTTTGTCCTATTCGCTCATGGCCAAGAAAAAACAAAAATCTCTCGCCCTCACATCCTAGGGTTTTAAAAGGGCGAGATTTTGATCTCCCTGCTATTACCCTTGAAGCTCCTATTGTGCTCGTCCCTCTTCGGCGGGCATTAGTCCGCCCCCACTCCAATTCAAAAAAAAACCCTAGAGTTCCAACGTGTCCATTCCACCGGACCTCACTTACCCAAACACACCGGCCCCGCTTCTTATCATGACTACGTGATTGTCGAGGATTGCTCAAACGAGGATCACTTTAGTGAGGAGGAAGTGGATTTTTTGATTCGAAGGAGATCACATGTCTCGGTCCCAATTCTTCAATGCTTCTCCACCGGCTCGGTCTTCGGGGGCCGCCACCGACGCCCGCCAAATAGATGTCGTCGCTCGATCGCCCTCCCATTCCCCATGCGCTCCCGACCCCAATTCTCTCCCAATTGTCAACCCAAGTCTTCCTTCATTGCCCGAAGAGGCGGTAGCAACGCATGGGACTCCGGTTGTCTTGGAACCAAGGCGAACGTACCTAAGTCCATTCCCCATCCAGGCTAGCAAATGGCAATACTTATTTGTAAGTAACCATAACTCGGCATTGTGTCCTAAACTATCACATTACTCTATTATCACGGAATCGAAACAATGTCTATTGCTTAATGATGATGCCAAATGTGAATTATGGAAATATTATCTTGTGGGATATGTTGTCGGTAAGAATCCGGGGTTTCGAGCACTAAATGGACTCATTAAGGATACTAGGCGAGTGTGTGGCTTCCTTAATGGTTCATGATTCTGGATGGCTTATTTATAAATTTCAATCCCGTGCAGATAAGGAATCGGTGCTTAATGATGGTCCGTATTTAATTTATGGTCGTGCTTTGATCTTAAGACCCATGTCCGAATACTTTGATTTTTCCACCAATGAGATGGCCACTTGTTCTAGTTTGGGTCAAGTTTCCTAATTTTCCATTAAAATGTTAGTCCCCTGTGTGTTTATCGAAGATTTCTAATGCGCTTGGTAAGCCACTCCAATGCGATAGATTGACGGCTTCCATGGATCGTCTCTCCTATGCTAGAGTTCTAGTGGGACCGAATATAATGGAGACTACGCACTGGATAGTTAACATTTTATTACCAAATGGCACCAACCTCCTACAACCGGTGGTATACGAGACTCTCCCAATTCATTGTAAGCAATGCCGTATACTTGGGCATTCCATAGCTATGTGCAAAGCTCGAGCAATCTCAAGAAGAGGGTCAAGCGACCACTAAAGGAAATGATAAAGTAATCGGAATGCCTAGCCCAAGTGTCTTCCAACGGATGGGTGCTTCGCCACTGCTTGGTCTTGCTATCGCTTCGGCTGCTAGGCGACCCCATGCTCATTGAAGTAGTCGATGCTTCCAAGCGATGGGAGACGGTCTATGGGAAAAAACACTCCTGCAAGGTTCATGATAAAGGGAAAAATGTGCTTGCGAGTAGGCTGAATCGAGTCTAGAATCACCCGGTGCCTCTATCTCCCTTGATATTAGGCACGGGGTGGACAATAGAATTAATTATGATTAGTATGGGGAGCTTAGCCACAATGATGAGTATGCCAACCTTCACGGCCAAGCGGATGGGAATTGCATAAATCGGGTTGTAAGTCGAATGGCTCTCCGGACGGACCCGAGGAAGGCCGAGTAGAACCCCTTCGGCAATAGGAATTAGAGAATGGTAAAAGCCTGCCAATGTAGAGGTTGTTATCGTCGGAGAAGCCGAATGTCCTACAAACCCGGCCACTCTTGGGACTACAAGTAGGTCTCCCTTAATCGGACAAGAGACATAGATTGCTAATGCACTTGAGACAAGGCCGGCTACCGAGAAGAGGGGTTAGGACGGGCAAAAATGGGAGTCGAAGGGGCTTAGCCTCTTCGGCTCATACATGATCATTTTCACCTAGAATGTCGGAGGGCTTAATAGTCCGTCGAAGCGGCATGAGGCGATCCACCTCATGCGAGAAGAAGAGGGTTGATGTATGTGCCTTTGTGGAAACAAAGCTTAGCTCCGCAAAGTTTGTCCATATGCATAAACTTCGGCTCAAGAAATGGAATTTTCTATCTAATTTTTTGGTTGCGGGGACAGCCCGTATAGTTCTTTTTGGAACCCCAAGCATCTGTTAAAGTTGATCCGTTGAATGTATCTATCCAAGGCCCAAATATTCGGCTTAATGATCTTGTGCGGCGAGACTTCTTTCTATGCCACGTTTATTTATGGTTTGCATACCATCATAGCTAGGCGAGGGATGTGGGAGGAGCTTCGTCAATGGCAGCCGAATGGTCCATGGATCCTCGTGGGGGACTTCAATTCTATCCTTTCCGAGCTGATAAACATGGGAGCGCTCGTTGTCTCCACTTATGAAACTACCGATTTCAAGACTTGCTTGCTCGGACCTTAGGTTAACCGACCTTATCTACACCGGGAATCATTTCACGTGGAATAGGGTGGAAGTTTGGACAAAAATTGATCGAGTCTTAGCTAACCCTCTCTAGTCCTCCTCACGGATGCTCGCACATATTCATTTTGATCCTCCCGGTGCTTTTTCGGACCATGCTTCGTTTTGGTTGATTTGGGTCGCCATAGGCAACCCGGTACTCGGAGTTTCAAATTCTTCAACATGTGGCTCTGCTCATGTTGATTTCTCCAAAATTGTTGTTGATTATTGGGTAGAAAAGATCCGAGGTTCTCCCATGTTTGTCCTCTGTCGAAAGTTAAAGTCTTTAAAGCGACCTCTCAAGCGGTTGAATACTCTCCATTTTAGCCACATCTCCCAAAGAGTGGCTAGGGCCCAATACGAATTGGTAGATATCCGAGCTTGTGCTTCGGAATGATAGTTATCTCCGGTTCATCTAAAAAATGTCCGAAAAGATGTTTTTTAGCCGAAATTGAAATGTAAGTTCCTCAAAGATTGCGACAAGGGCACTAGTTTTTTTCATGGTCCGATGAATCAAAAGCACAAAGGCAACTACATTGCTACCCTTTAACGGTCGGATGGGCATCTTACCACCTCAATTCAAGAAGTGGCCGAGGAGTTTGTCTCTTACTATCAAACCCTCTTGGGTACGGCACTGGGACACGACCCCCTAGACCCTAATATTATTCTTCTTGGACCTCGGTTATCTATCAACCACCATGACTTTCTCCTTGCCCCGAGTCTCGGAGGATATTATTAAGAAGACTCTATTCGGTATAGATAATGATAAAGCCCTAGGTCCGGATGGTTATTCTTCCTTTTTCTTCAAGCGAGACTTGGGATATAGTTGGGAGTGATTTACGTGCCGCTATTAAGGATTTTTTTGTCTCTAGAAGGCCCTTGAAATAGGTTAGCCATCTGTGTGCTTACTTTAGTCCCTAAAAAGGCCAATGCATCTTTACCTAGTGACTTTAAACCGATTGCTCGTCGTAATGTAATTTACAAGGTCATATCCAAGATTCTTTCCTCAAGGCTTTCCCAAGCCCTGTTGGAGCTTGTTAGTCCCATGCGAATGCCTTCTTAGAAGGTAGAAAAATGTATGACAACATTTGCTTAGTTCGGGAGTTGCTTCGTATGCATGGTCAAAAAAGAGCTTCTCTAAGATGCTTGCTAAAAATTGACTTTCGTAAGGCCTTCGAATCTGTGCGGTGGGGTTTTACGAAACTGACTTATCTTATAGTTGGGTTTCCCAAATAGATTTGTTTGCTCGGATTAGTGCTTGTGTTGAGTTAGCTTCCTATTCCATTTTGGTTAATGGGAGCATGTTTGGGTTCTTCTCGGGTGCGGCATGCGTCGGGCAAGGTGATCCATTCCGTCCCTATCCTTTTATGGTTTGTTTGGAATATTTCTCCCGCTTGCTTCGTGTAGCCATCGAGTCTTCTAGATTCACCTATCACCCCAAATGTGGGATCTATGCCATCACCCACCTTGCATTTACTGATGATGTGTTGCTCCATTACCATGGAGATATAGCCTCCATCCGGATTTTATCCACCCAATTGTCTCTATTCGATCGAACATCGAGTCCGACCATCAATGTGGCTAAGTCCTCGATCTTCTTTGGAGGGGTGGGAGGAGCCCGGAAAAATGCTATCCTCTATGAAATTGGTTTCTGCGAGGGCTCCTTCTCGTTTAAATGCTTGGGGGTCCCTCTAAGTCTACATCGCTTGCTTGCTAGTCGGCTTGCTCTATTGCTTTACTCGCCTTGAAACCGTCATTCGTAGCTAGATGGGTAAGCATCTATCCTATACGGGTAGGCTAGAGCTGCTACAATCGGTCCTCTATGGTATGATACAATTCTAGCTATCTATTTTTCCTATGCCTACGGGAGTTATCGCTCGCATTTTCGGCATGTGTCAAACTTTTTATGGACGGGGGATGCCGGAGGTGATCTTCGGCTTTAGTAGCTTGGAAAAGCCTCCGCCTCCTTAAAGACCAAGGAAGTTTGGGCCTATTAGACATTAAAGTGAAAAATCAAAGTTTTTTAGCTCAACGCCTATGGGACATTCACCTTAAATCCGACTCCCTATGGATCCGATGGTTCCACCATTATTACTTGCATGATTGTCGGGTTGGGGAGGTAGAAGCCCATCGAATCGCTTCACCTTTGTGGAAAGTCGTTATTGATTTGAAAGATTTTCTTATCCGGAAATATAATACCCAAGCGGCAACTATTTGCGAGCTAGCACGTGGCACTTTGAAGGGGAAGCTTCTCCCACATAGCTTATGCCCATCTCCAACCGAAATGAATTCAACGAGTTGGGGTCGTGTTGTTTGGGAATCCTAGTCCATGCTCGAGGCATACGTTCATTCTATGGTCGGCTACGTGATGTGCTTTAAAAACTAAGGACCGTCTTCGATTTCTTCCTACCAGCGAAGCCTGCCTTCTCTGCGGCCAAGCTAATGAGTCGCATAGCCATTTGTTTTTTCTTGTGATTGGTCGGTAGCCCTCCGGCTGAAAGTTAAGAGCGGCTCCGAATTAGAAGAGGTATGTCTACGCTTTAAAGTGCTCTCCGTGGTCTATCCGGTATGCACAATAATCTTGAAGCAAGAATGAGGAGGGTAGCCCTTAGTATCACCATTTATATAATCTGGAAGGAGCGTAACGGGCGTGTCTTTGAGGCTGTATCATGCTCCGTTGACAAAGTTCTTCAAAAATTTCAAACCATGTTCTACATGATTTACTATTTCCATGAGTCGGACCACACCCTTTTGCATGTGGGATCACTTTAACTTGGGTGAGACCGGAGGCAAAAACAAAAGGGACCTAACCTCTCGAGAAGCGAGTTGACCCCCAATTGGAAATAGCGTGGACATAACCAAGGAGCGGCCGACGGTAACTACACTAATCGGAAGAGCGACAACCGGACCTAAAAACTAGAGCACACAAACATCCGAATAGAAGCACTTGACTCCGGCTTGGGTGTCTTCCTCAAACCGAGAGGTTGCGTTTGGTTTTGTCCGCTTCCTCTGTTGTTCGCATCCGCCGGCACCTACTTAGGCGAGCCTAGCTGGTCGTAAAGGTCTCTCGGTTCATTTTCGGAGTCTCGTCGTGAAGTCAAGCCTTCATTGTCGCTGTCGTTTTTGTAAGTTCCTGTTTCGTTGTGTTATTAGGCGATACTCGGCTACCCTTCCTAATCTTGGCTATAGTCGGCCCATGTGCTACTACCTCGGTTGATTTTTGTTTGCGGCCGTATTCAAAGTTACTTTTGTAAATTGTTAGGTTTCACTCATTTATACTTTCTCGGCAAAGTTTTTTGTATCTTTGTTGAGCTTTACGTATATGGTTCCGACTAGCTTCTACTAGTTTCTTGTTTGGTTTTTCTTGGAATCTCTGCTAGATTGATTCCTTGAATAAGCATCTAGATATAGCTGCGGTTCGGTTTCATTTAGGAACCTGTTCCCAATTTTTGTAAATCTCGTATATGTTACTCTTGCTGGTTCTCTAGCTGGTTTCACTTTTGATTTATATACTTACATTTAAATAAAAAAAAAGGAAGAGCTCTTAGTATGTCAATCCTTACTATGTCCGGACCCGGTAAGTTTCCCGTGTTGAGTCAAATTAAGCCACAGGCTCCACTCCCGGTGGTGCCCTTCCGTCAATTCCTTTAAGTTTCAGCCTTGCGACCATACTCCCCCAGAACCCAAAAACTTTGATTTCTCATAAGGTGCTGGCGGAGTCCTAGAAGCAACATCCGCCAATCCCTGGTCGGCATCGTTTATGGTTGAGACTAGGACGGTATCCGATCGTCTTCGAGCCCCCAACTTTCGTTCTTGATTAATGAAAACATCCTTGGCAAATGCTTTCGCAGTTGTTCGTCTTTCATAAATCCAAGAATTTCACCTACTGACTATGAAATACGAATGCCCCCGACTGTCCATGTTAATCATTACTTCGATCCCGAAGGTCAACACAATAGGATCAAAATCCTATGATGTTATCCCATGCTAATGTATCCGGAGCGTAGGCTTGCTTTGAGCAATCTAATTTCTTCAAAGTAATAGCACCGGAGGCACGACCCGGTCGATTAAGGCTAGGAGCACATCATCGGTAGAAGGGACAAGGCGATCGGTGCACACCGAGGCGGATCGGTCGACCCAACTCAAAGTCCAACTATGAGCTTTTTAACCGCAACAACTTAAATATACGCTATTGGAGCTGGAATTACCGTGGTTGCTGGCACCGGACTTGCCCTCCAATGGATTCTCGTTAAGGGATTTAGATTATACTCGATTCCAATTACCGGACTTGAAGAGCCCGATATTGTTATTTATTGTCACTACCTCCTAATGTCGGGATTGGGTAATTTATGCGTCTGCTTGCCTTCCTTAGATGTGGTAGCCGTTTCTCGGCTCCCTCTCCGAAATCGAACCCTAATTCTCCATCACCCGTCACCACCATGGTAAGCCTCTATCCTACCATCGAAAGTTGATAAGGCAGAAATTTGAATGATGCGTCGTCGACACGATGGCCGTACGATCCGTCGAGTTATCATGAATCATCGAGCAACGGGCAGAGCCCGTGTCGACCTTTTATCTAATAAATGCATCTCTTTCAAAAGTCGGGGTTTCTTGCACGTATTAGCTTTAGAATTACTACGATTATCCGAGTAGCAAATACCATCAAACAAACTATAAGCGATTTAATGAGCCATTCGCGAGTTTCATAGTCTGAATTAGTTCATACTTACACATGCATGGCTTAATCTTTGAGACAAGCATATGACTACTCGTAGGATCAACCAGGTAGCATTCCTTTGCGACACCGCAATCCAAACAATCCCCAACGTCAAAGAGACGAGGGGACAAGTCAGGCACGGAGGTCATTCTTATCGAGCAAAGATCACTCGAACGGGGCTATTGCAGGGCTGGAGAACCCTGAACAGGCAACAAATTCTGCATCCGAAAGCACGAGCGGTCGCGGGGGCCAATTCAACGGAAGTCCACCCGATTGGAACACGAGCGCCGTAGCAAAGATCCACCACACACACTTAGAGGAGGCACAATGCGGAGAGGGACGAGTGTCAAATTCTAATTCAACCATAAAGGGTATGCGACACGGGAACCCCTCATCACCGCGGAGGCCCTACGGGCTCTTAGGCCGGATATGACGGGGACCGTAGGCCAACGGTGCGGTGCACCGGCCACGAGCCTACCAACACATGACATCGATCCCGAAGAGCGAACCACGACCCAAAAGAGCAAAATGGAAACACTCAAGCAAGATCAAAGCCTACACCGTCGGACACGAAAGATTTCAAAGGGACAATCTATAAAGCTGGAAGGGACGAGATGGAGACATTCAAAAAAGGGGACACCTGCCATGGCTAGGATGCCGAAGCCCAAGCCTTGGTCATCGGGATACAATCACCGCATAGGCCAAGGGATTGTACGGGAGATCGCATGTGCTAGCACAAGCATGGCAACTTAATGCCATGCAAGCGCTCACGTTAAGCTCTCATTGGAATCCCTAAGCCCGTCGCTACGTCCTAACTAGTTGGCATCGGACTAGACACCGCGCGCCCACCTTTGGCACTCCACTCGAAACGTCGATGCCCGGGCCTTGGATGTCAAGCTACGATCACGACGAAGGCCTTAAGCATTGTTCGGAGAACGCACATGTCGAGCACAAGCACAACAACTCAATGCCATGTAAGCGCTAGCGTAAAGCTCTCGTTGGAATCCCTAAGCTAGTCGCTACGTCCTAGCGGCGTCGGACGGGCCACTCGCACACCCACCTTTGCAACTCGGCTCAAAACGCCAATGCATAGGCCTTGACCGTGAGGATACGATCGCAACGAAGGCCTTGGGGATTGCAAGAAAAGTGCACGTATTAGCGCAAGCACGACAACTCAATGCCATGTAAGCGCTAGCCAAAAGCTCTCGTTGGAATCCCCAACCCATCGCTACGTCATGAGCGGCATCGGAGCGACCACTGCGCACCCACCTTTGACACTCGATGCGAAATGCCGATGCCTAGGCCTTAGATGTCGGGGAACGATCGCAACAAAGGGTGAGGGATTGTGGGGAGAGCGCACGCTTCAGCACAAGCACAACAACGTAATGCTACGCAAGCACTAGTGTAAAGCTCTCCTTGGAATCCCTAAGCCCATCGCTACATCCGACTGGGGCATCGGACCGGCCACCCGCACACAAGCATTTGCCACTCGGCTTGAAAATCCGATGGCCGGGCCTCGACTATGGAGATATCATCACAACAAAGGCTTAAGGATTCCGCGGGGAGCCAATGCGTCGGCATAAGCGGAACAACTTAATGCCCTGCAAGCGTTTACATAAATCTCTCGTTGGAATTCCAAGCCCAACGCAACATTCCAAGCACCTTCAACCCGACCACCTTCTTAACTTGCCATTGCAACAACAAAAACCAACCGCATGCTTGCCAAAAGCAAATAAAACACCCACAGTCGTCGGCCCACCGAGTTGGCAAAAGCACGAGCATAAAAAACCCACGAAAAGGTCTGTATAGAAAAAATTCGAGTGTCACCGGAGGGGTCGTCGGAGAAAGTGGTCGGAGGGGATCACCGAGTGAACGAAACATTCACCGACCCGGCACATGAGTAACCCCACCAAGAACGAGAGCCAAGACACCACCCACAATGCTCCCGCACTAGGACCCATGGCCGGCGCCTATGGGCGAGCGGCGGCTACCCCTATAGAGCAATACGTAGAATTTTAGCTTTGGTAGGGGTAGACACTACTAGGTCCCACCTATCACCCCTCGTATAAAAAACTCAATTTTTTGAATTTTGAGCTGAAATTTTGTACACAAGTTTGGAAAAATCCAATCTATTTTTTGGAAAATTTTTAGAATTTTTCAAGGATGGGAAGTATGCTTTTTTATTTTTTGAACATTAAAAATACGGAAAATAAGTCGAATGATCCAAAAAATGTGAGGGAGCACAATAATAACATTTTGGAATTATTGGGAAGGTTTTTGTTTGAAAGGAATGAATTTTCAAGTCGAAAGCGTAAATTTGACGAACCGGGCACGGCGGCCACCCAATCTGCCCGGCGAAGCTACTCCTAACCTCTTTTGGCACACCGAGACGCCCAATATGCGCGGGAGTCCTACAAGCCGGTGCCCCCATCGTGCTCGGGGGCCGTGAGTGGGAGAGCATGGGGCCTGCGAGCCGGCCTACAAGGGGCATGCGAGTGGGCGTGCGGGTGGTCCGCGTGGCGGCCCGCGAGGCACGAGCGAGGCGACGAGGCGCATGCGAGCCGGCACGCAAGGGGTCCGTGAGCCAACCCGCGGGGGTTTGCAAGCAAACCCGTAGGGGGCAAGCGAGCGGGTGCGAGCGAGGCGGCAGGGGTCGCGAGGCGGCCGCGGGGGCACGCTGCGGGGGTCCGTGAGTCGGAGCGTAGGGGTCCGCGAGGTCTCCGCGCGGGGGCATGCGAGTGGGCACGAACGAGGCGGCGGGGGGCATGCGAGCGGGCGCGAGCGAGGAAGCAGGGGATCCGCAAGCTAGCCCGTAGGGGGTCTACGAGCGGGCGCGAGCAAGGCAGACGGAGGGTTTGTGAGCCAACCCGTAGGGGGCATGCGTGCTAGCTTGCGGGGGTCCGCGAGCCAACTTGCGGGGGGCATGCGAGTGGGTGCGTAGAAGGCCCGTGAGCCATCCTACAACGGGTCCATGAGCCGGCCCGTAGGGCGTCTATGAGCCGGAGCGCAAGGGGTCCGCGAGCCGGCCGGAAAGGGGCATACGAGCGGGCGCGAACGGGTGCGTAGGGGGTCCGCGAGCCGGCCGCCGGGGGCATGTGAGCGAGGCACGAGCGGGTGCGCATGGGGTCCGCGAGCCGGCCCGTAGAGGGTCCGCGAGCTAGCGTGCGGGGGCTTGCTTGCCGGCCCGGAGGGGCATGCGAGCCGGCCCACGGAGGGCGCGAGCGGGCATGCAGGGGTCCGCGAGCCAACTCGTAAGGGGCATGAGAGCTTCCACGCCCAACGCGGGTATGCTTGCAGGGGGCGTGCTAGCTAGCCCACGGGGGATTGCAAGCGAGGCGGTAGGGGGCCCGCCGGCGGCGCGCCTTGCTCGCGCTTGGGGCCGGCAAGAGCACGCGGCCGACGGATCGTGTTTCCGGCCTTCACCGCCGGCCTAACCCTCTTGGCTCCGGTGCGTAAACTCATTTTTTGAATGTGGCATGATATATTACGGTTCGCGGCCCGTGGCCCTCGGCCACGGCCCCAAGGCCCTAAGCCCCAAGCCCTAAGTCCCCGGGCCCTAGGTGAGGGTGTTGGTGCAAGCGGACGCATGTGTATTTTTTTAAGGGATTGTTGGCTTCCCTATAGAGAAATATGTAGAATTTACGCTACGGCGAGAGGTAGACACTACTAGGTCCTAGGTGTCACCCCCACTCTAAAAAATTCAATATTTTTTATTTTGAGCTTATATTTTGTACACATGGCGGGAAAAATCAAATCTATTTTTTGGAAAATTTTTAGAATTTTCCAACATAGGGAATTATACTTTTCTATTTTTTGATCTTTAAAATTGCAAAAAATAAAAAATAAGTCGGAACGATGCCAAAACTTTGGCAAAGCCCAATAATAGTGTTTTTTATTTATTGGGATAGTTTTTGTGTGAAGGGTCCAGTTTTTCATTCCGGAATGCGCAATTTTGTGTAACTCGGGCCATGCGACCGGTCCCGGCTCCACGGCGGTAGCTAGGCGTCACCTCCTTTAGCACACTGCCCATTCAACGTGCATAAGACCACGCACCCGGTGTACGCGAGCGGCCTGCGTGCGGCCGTGTGCCCGGATTGAGTAGGGCGCCCGCTGGCCGGCACATGCCCGGCTTGCGCAGGAGGCCTGCGAGCGAGGTCACCCGGCATGCGCAGCGGGCCCGCGAGAGAGCGCGCCCGGCCGGCGCTGCATGCCCGCCGGCGCGCGCTTAGTATCTCCCGCCGCCCGGCTCTCGCGATGGCCTACCTTCCCTTGGCTCCGGTGCCTAAACTCGTTTCGCGGATGGGGCATGATAAAGTGCGGGCATACGTTGGCGCGCACGTGGGGTATTTGAAAGGGACCGGGGCCTTCCCTATAGAGCGATATGTAACTTTTCAGCTCTAGCAAAGGTAGATGCAACAATGTTCCGACAGTCTCCCCACTCTAAGAATTTCAATTCTTTGTATTTTGAGCTGAAATTTCGATCACACGTTTGGGAAAATACAATCCATGTTCTCAAAAATTTCTAAAATTTTGCGAGGTCTTGGGGAATGCTTTTTCATTTTTTTTAGGTCTATTAAAATGTAGAAAATTGAGAAAAATAGAAAATAACCAAGAATGTTGCCCCTTTTTTTGGGGACGACAATAAAATTATTATGGAATTGTCAGAATGCTTTTTGTTTGAGAGAGATGGAATTTTCTTATCGGATTGTGAAATGTCGAGTCTTTTACATCCCGTGGCAAGCCCCTACCGCCGACCTCCCGTGGTGCATAGGGCCTACCAACTCTCATGCACTCATGCACCTGCTGTCGGGCGCCATGGCATACCCTTGGCTCGCGTGGCCGGTCTAGCCGATAGGCCGGCTTGTTCATGGGTAGTTGGCCCGTGGCCGGATGCTTCTTGAGCTCGCCCCTCATCTTTCGACGCTATAAACATTTATTTCCGAGGGTCTCGAACGGGTCGTATCCCTTAGGCCATGGAAATGCCCCTAGGACTCGATATCCAAAACACCCCCGGAACTTGAACACCGGGAAAGCATCGTGGGTGCGTTTTTCGTTTCTTGAAAAATACCAATTGAAGTGGAGGGTTTCTTCAAAAAGCATTCTCATTGATTTGGTTTTTTCACAAGTGTATCCGAGTCGGCATCCCCCTCTTGACAAGTCTTGTGATAGATATGATAGACATACAAAAGAAGAACTTAAGTAATAAAAACAAGAAAAATGCCTTTCGAAAATTGGAATGATTATAATACTTCGATGACTAATGTGTTTTTAGTCTATTGCTAGTTCCTTGTGTGTTTTCCCGAGCCTCGCCGGACATGTCCCGGCCTCTACGCCCCTCGAAGGGAGGTGGGATGAATCGGATCGACGTAGGCTTGAATCTCGGTGGATCGTGGCAACAAGGCCACTCTGCCACTTACAATACCTCGTCCCATATTTAAATTGTACGCAAAGCATTTTATCGGTCGCTCGATGGGAATTGTACTTCAAGGTGGCCCACGTAGCTCGTTCGTCGTGAGGGCTTTGACCAATGGCACGTGCCTCCGGGGCCACTAGGCCCCTACCGTAGATCGGCAATCGAACGGCGGACACATGCATCACGTCTAGCTCGGATTGTGACTTAGAGGCGTTCGGTCATAATCCTGCGCACGGTAGCTTCGCGCCACCGGCATTTCATCCAAGTGCAATGACCAATTGTGCGAATCAACGATTCCTCTCATACTAGGTTGGATTACTATTACAACGCTGTCATCAATAGTGTAAAACTAACTTGTCTCATGATAGTCTAAACCTAGCTCACGTTCCCTATTGGTGGGTGAACAATCCAACACTTGTTGAATTTTGCTTCACAATGATAGGAAGAGCCGACATTGAAGGATTAAAAAGCAACGTCGCTATGAATGCTTGGCTGCCACAAGCCGGTTATCCCTATGGTAACTTTTCGACACCTCTAGCTTCAAATTTCGAAGCTCTAAAGGATCGATAGGCCACGCTTTCACGGTTCGTATTCGTATTGGAAATCAGAATCAAACGAGCTTTTGCCCTTTTATTCCACACAAGATTTCGTTCTCATTGAGCTTATCTTAGGACACCTGTATTATCTTTTAATAGATGTGCCACCCTAGCCAA
>CAWUPB010001194.1:1506435-1516435 GCA_963924115.1 Dovyalis caffra
TATTCTGCCATCAAGCTAACGATTCCCATGGTCATTTGTTTTTCTCTTGTAATCGGACAGACTTCACTATGGTTGAAAATCAAGCGAGTGGCTTAGAATTAGAAGAGGTCCGACTACGCTCAATCGAGCCTTTCGATGCCTCTCCATCCACCATAACAATCTTGAAGCGCGAATGAGGCGAGGTTGCCCTAAGTATCGCAATCTATGTAATCTGGGAGGAACGTAACGGGCGTGTCTTTGATGATTCGTCAAGCTCGGTTGATAGTGTGCTTCAAAAATTTTAGATTCTCTTCTTCATGGTTTTCTACTCTCATGAGTCGGACCCCACTCGTAACCCTTGTAAAAACCCTTATCCGTAACGCGACGTGTATTAGAATAATTCTATATATATGTATATTAAGAGTAAGTTTGATTATCATTTCATCATGAGAAATTAATGCTTGAAATATGTGATTTATGTTAAATTAAATTTATTGTGCTTAAGATTAATGGTTTAATTATTAAAGAAATTAAATATGCAAAATCGGTGTTTTAAGGACTATATTACTGCCTGAGTTTTGTGTGAATTATTTGAGGCCTTTAGAGTAATGTTTGGGTCAACCTTAAAGAATGAAAGTTGTTCATATATGTGTTTAATAGGCCTGTATAAAATTTTATAATTTTTGGACCCATACATTAAGAGTTATACCAATTATAGTGAGGGTTGTTTCAAAATGCATTCTGCTGGAATTTTGGGAGAAGAATCGCCCGAATCTTGTGAGATTTATTTGATGCTTGTTAGATTGATTTTTGAGAAATAGAATAAAAGTTGTTTTTCTATGTGTTTACTAGCTCTATATAAAATTTCATAAATTTTGGATATATATAGAAAGAGTTATGCACATTTTAGTATAGATGGGTTAGGAGGAAACAACTGCTGGAATTTTGGGAGGAAAAGAAATTCGAATTTTTAAAAATGGAAATTTCCGAATTTTTATGAAAGAAAGTAGTTTTAGTTACTTGAATTAAGTTAATTAATGATTTTAATTAGTCTAAATTTTATATAGACACCTAAGCAAATGCAATAAATGAATTTAATGCCAACTCACCCATTATGGATTCCAAAGCGACTGACTTTCCTCATGACTCACCCATTATGGATTCCAAAGCGACCAGACTTTCCTCATGACTCACCCATAACCATTACACCTTATCCCATTAATTTCTAACACTTGTAGATGAATGAAAGTAAGTATATATATATATAGCAAGTGTTAAAATAGGAGAAAAACTTTAGTAAACCGTAGGTACCGGAAATTGAGAGAGAAAAGGCAAGAAAGAAAAGAGAGGAAGAAAAATGTGAGGAGAGAAAGGAAAGGAAAGAAAAAGAGGAAGGGAAAAAGAAAAGAAAAAAAGCTAAGGAAACTATAATCAAACCTAAAAGAGGTAAGTAGGTTTCATTTTTTTTGGCTGATTAATGACTTAAATTATTTTTTTAAAGTTATTTTGTTAGTGTTTATTTCATGGGTTGTAATAATTTTCAATGGTTATATGCTTGATGCTTGGAATAAATCTATGTATGGATGCCTTGTTGTGATGATTTATGATGTTATGATGTTTTGAAAAATGTCCAAGTATGTGATGATGGGTTGGATTGAAGTTGGACTAAATTTAAGTGAACTAAAACATGTTTAAAATTGGCTTGGAATGAACTAATAAATTAGTGTTAATAAGGAGTAAATTCTGTCCGAATTTTGGGGTGTCTATTCAAGGATTTTAGATCGATTTCTAGGTGAAACTTAAAGCATAAAAGTTGTTCATCTATGTTTCAAATAACTTCCTTTAAAATATCGTGGTCATTGGATTAGTGTACAAAGAGTTACACTCGATTTAGTATGGATAGCTCTAGATAAACTACTATTAGGCAAATTGCTCCCTAAGTTTCAAAAATTTGTAATTAATTGTGTACTTGGTATTTAGACCTACTTTTGGATATGTTATAAATAAATATTTCTAGTATCTAAAATAAAATGAGTAAGATTTAATTATGTTCTGAAATTAGAAAATTATTTACTCGATTAGGAGTTGCCGGTAATAAACCCTAAAACCAAAAAAATTAGACTTTGACAAAATTAATAGGTTTGGAATAAACTAAATGAGCTTGAACTAAATAAAATGGAATTAAATAGAGTCAATGGACCTAGGATAAAGTTAATGGGCTTGGATTAAATTAAATGGACTTGGACCTTCTTTTAAATATTAATGAACCTAATGAACAATATTAATGAGCGGAGATTGTGTTCCCGCTGTGAGTATCATGATTGGTATGTGAGCAATGGATAAATTTCGAGTGTGGGTTGGACCATGAGTATGGCATGAGAATGAAGGGTTGGTACCCGAATTTGGTTGAATGTGATTAAATATGTCATCACGTGCATCACGTGCATAGTGGGTGGTTTAAGACAAGTCAATTGATTAAGAAATGGTTTATACATCTAGGTTTGATAACCTAATTGGAATAAATGGGTATTAGTAGTCCGAGTACTCTAGGCTGTGTGCTTGCACTATTAGACGATGGATTTTTGCTAATAGTAGTTACAACGAGGGATAATTCCGTTGTAGCGAGAAGATGATCCGAGGATCATCTGGATGAAATCAAGTTGTGTGCTTGCACTTATTAGATGATGGATTCCTGCTAACGGTAGTTACAACGAGGGATAATTTCGTTGTAGCGAGAAGGTGATCTGTGGACCACCCGGATGATAAATAGAGTAGACTGGCTAATACCCAAGGTACCGAGATTAAAATTTATGAGTATGGTGGGAAGTCAAAACAACATTGCATATCACGTGCATCACCACGCTTGCGAGCTTCGGCTCACCATGTTGTTATTTTTTTTATGTCTTGACGGAAAAAGGACAAGTTGGTACGGATGCGGCTGGCTCCTCCTAACTGGCTCATGTGAGGCACCATATATTAGTTTTTATTTTGTACGTAAATTTGGGGTATGGAGTTCGTGAGAAATTGAATATTGCACTGTAATGTTTTATTAATGTATTTAATTATATTATGTAAATTTTATCTTAAGGAGTTATATACGTAATGTACTTGTTAAAGTCCTAAGAATATCATAAGAAAACTACTTAGAGTTTAGGGTATGTCGGTGTAACGCGTTTCGTCCAGTACCCTACTTGGGTAGTAGAAATACGGCCGGGGCGGGGCGTTACACCCACCTACCGTATGTGGGATAGCTTTGATTTTATGTTCGGTTGGCCTTTATTTTTTCTTGCACCCTCTCGCTGGTGCAGTTGCGAGCTTCCCGGTTGGTTGGCTTTTGGATCAATGCCTCCGTGGTCTCGCCTCTGTATGGGCTCGCATTGGGCGACTTTTTGTGTTTGCCTACTCTCGGCCTCTTATTCGGGTTCTCCTCTCGCTTCGTCTCACTATCTCAGTGGCTTCACCGGTCTTGGTCTACTTGTTGTGTTCGAGCCTCCCCTTCGATAGTTGAGGCCGGGCCTAGTCTCCTCCTTAGTCCGTCTAGATATTTCCCCGGTTTGGACGTCCGACTTCACTTGAGAGCGCTATTAGTTGGCCTTACCGCCGGTCTCAAGTCCATGACCTCATGCTTCCGTTTACGCCAGGCCTATCTATTTTTGCTCGGTAGGCCCGCTAATGAGGTTTTCGAGCACTCGTCATCATTGTGCCACTTATATTCTCCCGGTTTTGTGTAGCTCTAGCGTTGGCGTCCGCCTCTTATCAAGAGGTCGCTTTTGGTTTTGTCCGGCTTCCTCTGCTGTTAGTGCCGGCCAACTCCTACTTCGACGAGCCTAGTTAGCTATAGAGGTCTCACTGCTCGCTCCTGCAGGTTCCTATTTCGTTGTGGTAATAGCTGAATCTCGACTGTCCTTCCCGATCTTAGCTTCCGCTCGCTCTAGCTTTTTGCTATTGCCTCTACCGGGTTTTGTTTTCGGTTGTACTCATAGCTGATTTTGTAAATTGGTAGTTCTCCATTTTTGCTTTCTCGGCTAAGTTTTTGTATGTTGTTGAGCTTTTGTATATGGTTCTAGCTAGCTTTTACTAGTTTCTTGTTTGGTTTTTCTTGGAATCTCTGCTAGTTTGATTCCTTGAACAACCATCTAGATATAGCTTTGGTTCGGTTTCTTTGGGAGCCTACTCCTAATTTTTGTAAATCATGTATATGTTACTCTTATTGGTTCCCCAGTTGGTTTCACCTTTGATTTATATACTTACATTTAAATAAATAGAAAAAGAAAGAGCTCTCGGTAAGAAAGAGCTCTCGGTAAGAGCAAGCCTAGAGTGAAGAAAGAAGAGAGAGACGCTCTCCTCCTTCCATGGAGCTATTTCCCTCCAAATCGCCTTGCTTCCGTTTGAAAAGCTTTAATCGACTCGCTTCCATTTTCCATGGTATAATTTCTTATTCCTGTTCCATTTTCTTTGTCCTTCTCTTTTTAGTTTACCAAAAAAACTTTCTCCACCCACTATTTTCTCTCTCCTTGACATTACGGGTTCTTTTCTCTAATGGCAAAGAAGAAACAAAAATCCATAGCCACAACTCCTAAGGATCCTATACGGAAAGATTCGATTACCCTATCATTGCCACTGAAGCCCTAGCCTCATCGGTCCATCCTCCGAAGGAATCCATCCCCCTCTCTCCCCAATCGCCCAAAACCCTAGATGGCAAAAGGGATATCCCCTCCAAATCTACCCTTAACCAATCCCAAGCCCCGACTTCGGTCATGAATCTTTTGAGGTCGAGGAATGCTCGAATGAGGATGAGTTCGGTGAAGAGGAGGTGGGCCGTTCTGATTTAAAAGGACCGCACAGGTCTCAATCCCATTTCTTCGAATAGCATCGCCTATTTTGGATTACGGGGAAGCAACCGATACCCGCCAAATTGCCATAGGCTCTCGGTTGCATTGTAACTCTCCACATGCCCCCGGCCCAAACTTGCACTGCGAAGTCACCCCACCTTTGTCCCCATTGCCGGAGATAGCGAGCGGTCGAAACGGGGGCTCACGATTGTGAAGCATCCAAAGTAAGGATAGTCGTATCTCCTCCTCCTCCAGCTAGCAAGTGGAGAGACTTGTTTGTAAGTAACCGAAACTCGGCCTTGTGTCCTAAATTGTCTCATTTTCTACTATCAATCAATCAAAACAATGCATTCTACTTAATGATGACACCGAATCCGAGTTCGGAAATCCTGCCTAGTGGGATATGTTGCTAGTAGAAATCCGAGTTACCGTGCCCTAAATGGAATCATAAAGGATACCTAGAAATGTGCTTGCTACTCTAACAGTTCATGAATCCGGATGGCTAATTTATAAATTCCAATCGAAGAAGAAAAGGTCTCGATGCTTAATGGGGGACCCTATCTAATTTATGGGCGAGCTTTGATTTTGAGACCAATGGCTAAATACTTTGATTTCTCCAATGCTAAAATGGCCACTGTCCCTATTTGGGTCAAGTTTCCAAACACTGCCATTAAAATGCTTGGTCATCTCTGTGTTTGTCAAAGATTGCAAGTATGCTTAGCAAACCAACCCAATGTGACAGATTGACCGCCTCAATGGATCGTCTCTCCTATGCTAGAGTACTAGTAGAGCCGAATATTATGGAGACTCGCCTCGGATTGTCAACATATTATTACCAAACGACACTCGCCCTCTTGCAATCGGTCGTGTATGAGACTCTCCCAATACACTCGTAAAAAATGCCGTATTCTTGGCCACTCCACAAATGCATGCAAAAATCATACTACTCGGGATTTGACTAAAGACACCACAAATGGCGAGTGAAGCGACGGGCGGACAAGCCAAGTCCAATGTGTTCTAGTAAGTGGATGATTCCGCCAATGCTTGCCATACCGAAGCCCAAACGTATACCGACCCTATGCTCCTTGAAGTAGCGAGATGCTTCCAAGGAATTGGAGACGAGTACATAGACACAAACACTCATGCGGGGGTGCTAATAAAGGGAAAACCGTATTGCTCAATTCCGAATTAGGGTAGGAGCCACACACTAACTGCGGGCCACTTGAGCCTCGGCCAAACATGGTCGGCGGTAGCAAAAGAGCCAAGAGTGGATTGTGTAACCAAAAGGTCGGGCTGACCGGTCTTCAAAATTAGGAAGTTGGGGAAGTTCGGATCGGGGTGTGCTTATGAATATCTCTCCGGACGGAGCGAGAGATAGTCGGTGCGGGAATAGTTATGGATAGCGAGAACCAATAGTAGATTAAGGGCTCACCGAGCAAAGGATGGTAACCATAAGGAAACTGAATGTCCTGCTACTTTTGTCTCCCTAGGGACCACACCTAAGGTACCCCTAATCGGACATGAGACATAGGTTCCCATGAAAATTGTGACAGGGCAAGTCGCCACCGAGAGCTACGCAGAGGCAAAAGTGGGGGTCGAAGGGGCTCGGCCTCTTCGACTCAATTATGATCATTTTAAGTTGAAATGTCGGAGGGCTCAATAGCCCTACGAAATAGCATGAGATAGTTCATCTCATGAAGAAAAAAAGGTAGACATTTGTGCACTTGTGGAAACAAAGCTCGGTTTAGCAAAGCTTATCGGTATGCACAAGCTCCGGCTTAAACATTAGGGCTACATGTCTAATGCTATGGTTGCGGGTAATGCTCGCATTGTTCCTTTTTGGAATTCCAAAATTGTCATGGTTGAAATGCTAAATGTCTCTATTCAAGGTCTAAATGTTAGACTCACTGATCTTGTATAGCAAATTTCTTTTCATACAACTTTTGTTTATAGGTTACACTCTATTATTGCTAGAAGAGAATTGTGGACGGATCTCCGTTAGTGGCAACCGAATCATCCTTGGTTCATATCGAGGGATTTTAATTCAATTCTCTCACAAGCGGATAAGCATAATGGTATTGCCATTTCCAACTACGAGACTCGGGACTTTAGAACTTGTTGCTATGATCTTGACCTATCCGACCTTAACTATACGGGGAGTCATTTCACTTGGAATGGGGTGGATGTTTGGACTAAAATTGATAGAGTCTTAGCTAACCCTCTTTGGTCCTCCACCCGACTTCTTGCTCATATTCATTTTGATCCCCTAGGAGCATTTTCTAACAATGCTTCGAGTATCGGTAACCTTGGGCTCCCACACTTAGTCCGGAAATCGAAGCTTTAAATTCTTCAACATGTGGGCATCCCATACGGACTTTTATAACACCGTGGTTGACGGTTAGTCTGCTGAAATCGGAGGTACACCCATGTATGTGCTTTGTCAAAAGCTTAAAACCCTAAAGGCTCCCTTGAAGTCTGCTAAACAAACTCCATTTCAGCCACATCTCCCACGGAGTTGCTAGGGTCGAAGCTGAATTAGTCGAACTCTAGGTTGATCTTCGGAATGATAGGGATAACCTTGAGCTTAGCGAGAATGAGAAGAGGCTCGAAGCTTAATCTGGTTAATCTCAAGACTTCAAAGAAGATGTATTTCGACCAAAAATTAAAATACAAGTTCCTCAAAGATTATGACAAAGGAACAAGCTTTTTTCATGGTCTTATGAATCGAAGCACAAAACCAATCACATTGCAGCTCTTATGAGACCGAATGGGCAACTTACTTCCTCAATTAATGAAGTGGGAGAGGAGTTTGTCAATTTTTATCAAAACCTCTTAGGTACCGCAAAGTCAACTACCCCCTTTATCCGAATATTATTGCTAGTGGGCCTCGGCTTTAACTCGGACATCCATGACATGTTACTCGCCCGGGTCTCGGAGAATACCATCAAGAAGGCACTTTTTAGCATTGACAATGATAAAGCACCGAGCCCCAATGGGTTTTCTTCGTTCTTCTTCAAGCGGGTATGGGATATTATCGGGAATGATTTTTCTGCGGTAGTCCGGGACTTCTTTCGATCCGGGAAGCTCTTGAAACAGGTCATCCATTCGGTATTAGCTCTTATACCAAAGAAAGCCAATGCTACTTTTCCTTGTGACTTCTCGCCTATTGCCTACTGCAATGTAGTTTATAAGGTGATCTCCAAAATTCTTTCCTCCTGGATATCTCCGGTCCTCGAGGATATTGTTAGCCCTCTGTAGAATGCCTTCTTATAAGGTAGAAAAATGTCAAATAATATCTCGCTTGGTTTAGGAACTTCTTCCCATGTATGGTCGGAAGAGAGCCTTTCCTAGATGCCTAATGAAGATTGACTTTCGTAAGGCCTTTGACTCGGTATAATGGGGGTTTCTAAAATAGCTTCTTTTATAGTTGGGCTTCCCGATCAGATTTGTTGGTTGGATTTTTGCATGTGTGGAGTCCGCCTCCTATTCCATAGTAGTCAATGGGCACATGTTTGGGTTCCTCCAAGGTAAAGCGAGGAGTTAGGCAAAGGGACCCTCTTTGTCCTTACCTTTTTGTTGCTTGCATGGAATATTTCTCTCGGCTTATTCGAGTTGCCACCGAAGCTCCGGTTTCCACTTTCACCCTAAATGCGGGATCCATGCCATCACCCACCTTGCTTTCGCAAATGATGTCCTATTGCTTTGCTGCGGGGATATTCCTTCTATTAAGATTACGTCCGACCAGTCTCTCTCTCTTTAGTCAAACTTCGGCCTAGACATCAATGTGGCCAAATCCTCGATTTTCTTTAGAGGGGTGAGGGTTGATTTGAAGAACTCTATTCTCCAAGAAACTAGTTTCGGTGACGACTCTTTCCCATTCAAATACTTGGGTGTCCCTTTAAGTCCTCACCGCTTGATTGCTAGTCGGTTTGCTCCCCTACTTCATAGTCTTGAATGCGCAATTCGGAGTCTGGATGGGTAAACACTTAACCTATGCGGGCGAGTTGAAGTTACTAAGGTCGATCCTCTTCGGCATGATACAATTCGGTTTGCTATATTTCCTATACTGCGGTGGTTATTGCTCATATCACTAGTATGTGTCGCAATGTTTTGTGGATCGGTGATATTAACAGGAGCTCATCGACCTTAGTGGCTTGGAAAACCCTCTGTCTCCCTAAATTAGAAGGTGGCCTAAGCCTCTTTGACATCGAAGTGAGAAATCGAGTTTCATAGCTCGGAGGCTCTAGGACATCCACCTCAAAGTCGACTCCATTTGGATCCGATGGATCCACCATTTCTACTTGCAAGACGGCTAGGTATGGGATGTGGGAGCCCAACAAAATGCATCATCGTTGTGGAAAGCTATTATAGATTTGAAAGACCTACTTATTGCGAAATATGCTCACACGGATGTAGTTATTAGAGAGCTCGGTAAGTAGCACTCAACTAAGGGCGGTTTCTCTTCATTGTGTACTCTCGGCTTCGCCAACCGGGGATTTCGGTGTGCTTGGGGTTCGGTGATTTAGGAATCCCGGTCCTTGCCTCACCATGCTTTTATCCTTTAGCTTGCTACTAGGGGTGCCTTAAAAACTAGGGACCGCCTGCGGTTTCTTCCTTCCGAGGAAGCATGCTTTCTTTGTAACCAAGCTAACGAGTCACATAACCATTTGTTCTTTTCTTGTACCTAGTCGGTACTGCTCTATGGCTAAAAATTAAACAATGGCTAAGAATCCAAAAAGGAATGAAAACACTTAATAATGCTATTCGGGGTCTTTGTAGTCGTAACAATCTTGAAGCAAGGATGCGAAGGGTGGTCCTTATTATAACAATTTATGTCATTTGGGAGGAAAGAAACAGGAGAGTCCTTAAAGCCTCATCAAAATTGGTTGACAAGGTGTTTCAAAAATTTCGGATCCTCTTTTACATGAATCGGACCACCTCCTCCTACATGTGTGCTAAATTCCGTTGCAGTCGTGCAGTCCGCTTCGTGGTCTTCTCTCGCTTGTGGGCTAGGTACTCGTCTTCTACTTGGTTGGTTAGCCTACGGTATCCTCTGCTCTACTGGCTATCTCTTGGGGATCTCACCGCTTCGGCCTTCTAGGCATCCATTGTGGCTCTACCAAGCTCTCCGGTTGCTTCGGTCTCTTGGCCTCGGGCTTCGCACTTTCGCCACGGAGTTGGGCCTGTTA
>CAWUPB010001194.1:1521435-1533935 GCA_963924115.1 Dovyalis caffra
ATTTTGGAATTATTGGGAAGGTTTTTGTTTGAAAAGGATGAATTTTCAAACCGAAAAGCGTAAATTTGACGAAATCGGGCACGACGGCCACCCCATCCGCGTGGCGAAGTCGCTCCTAACCTCTTTTGGCGCACCGGGACGGGTAATGCACGCGGGAGTCTTGCAAGACGAGCACGCCCATCGTGCTAAGGGGGCTACGAACGGGAAAGCATAGGGCTCGCGAGCTAGCTCGCGGAGGGTCGCGAGCTAGCTCGCGAGGGGGCATGCGAGCGGACGCGCGAGGGTCCGCCCGCAAGGTAGCAAGGGGCATGCTATCGGGTAGCGAGAGGGTCTACGAGCCGGCTCACGGCGAGAATGGGAGCATGCCCGTAGGGGGTTTGCAAGCCCGGCCCGGAGGGGGCATGCGTGCCGGCCGTAGGAGGTCCGCGAGCGAGCGCGCAAGAGGCATGCGAGCCAATGTGCCCATCGTGCTCGGGGGCTGCGAGCGAGAGAGCATAGGGCCTACGAGTGAGGTAGTAGAGGGTCCGTGAGCTAGCCCGTAGGGGGCATGCGAGCGGGCCCGCACGGGGTCTGCGAGCCGACCCTACGTGGGCATGCGTGCCGGCCCGTAGGGGGTCCGCGAGCGAGCAAGCAATGGACATGCGAGCCAACCCGCCGGGGGCATGCGAGCGGGCGTAAGCAAGGCGGCATGGGGTCTAGGAGCCGGCTCACGAGGGGCATGCGAGCCAACCTGTAGGGGGTTTGCGAGTGAGCCCGCAAGGGTTCCGTGAGCGAGCGCCCAAGGTGTCTTCGAGCCATCCCGCGGGGGGCATGCAAGCGGGCGCACAGGGGGTCTTAGACCCGGCTCGCGGGGGTTTGCGAGCCGGCCCACAAGGGGATTGCGAGTGAGGCGGCAAGGGGCCGCCGGCCGGTGCGCCTTGCCTACGTTTGGGGCAAGCAGAGCACGCGCTCGATGGGACCGTGTTGCCGGGCTTCACCGCCGGGCTTCCCCTCTTGGCTCTAGTGCCCAAACTCATTTTTTGAATGCGGCATGATTCACCACCGCCCCAAGCTCCAAAGCCCTAAGCCCCAAGGCCCCGGGTGCAAGAGCGGGTGCGGGTGGGCGCGTGTATGTTTTTTTAAGGGATTGTTGGCTTCCCTATAGAGAAATATGTGAAATTTCTACTACGGCAAGGGTAGACACTATTAGGTCCAAGGTGTCACCCCTACTCTAAAAAATTCAATATTTTTTATTTTGAGCTGATATTTTGTTCACATGGCGGGAAAAATCCAATCTATTTTCCGAAAAATTTTCGAATTTTCCAACATAAGGAATTATAGTTTTCTATTTTTTGATGTTTAAAATTGCAAAAAATCAAAAAAATAGAAAATAAGTTGTAACGATGCCAAAATTTTGGCGAGCCCAATAATAGTGTTTTTGATTTATTGGGACGGTTTTTGTGTGAATGGTCCAGTATTTCATTCCGGAATGCGCAATTTTGTGTAACTCGTGCCCCGAGACCGGTCCCAGCTCCCCGGCAGCAGCTGCGCGTCACCTCCTTTAGCGCACTAGCCCATTCAACGTGTGTACGGCCACATGCACGGCTTGAGCGGGGGCCCTACGAGCGTGCGCAAGGGCCTACGAGCGGCCGCACGCACGGCTCGAGCAATGCGTTTGTTAGGCGGCACGCACCCGGCTTGTTCCGGAGGCCTGCGAGCGAGGTCATCCGGCATGCACCGGGGGCTGCGAGAGGGCACGCTAGGCACGCGCGGGGGCCTATGAGCGAGCGCGCCCGGCCGGTGCTATGTGCCCGCCGGTGCGCCTCGGCATCTCCTGCCGCTCGGCCCCCGCGCCGTTCTACCCTCTTTTGGCTTCGGTGCCTAAACTCGTTTCGCGAATGGGGCATGATATAGCGTAGGCATGCGTTGGCGTGCACGTGAGGTATTTGAAAGGGACCAAGGGCCTTCCTTATAAAGCGATATGTAACTTTTCAGCTCTAGCAAAGGTAGATGCAACAATGTCCCGACAGTCTCCCCCGCTCTAAGAATTTCAATTCTTCGTATTTTGAGCTGAAATTTCGATCACACGTTTGGAAAAATACAATCCACTTTCTCAAAAATTTCCAAAATTTTGCGAGGTCTTGGGGAATGCTTTTTCATTTTTTTTTTTGGGTCTATTAAAATGCAGAAAATCGGGAAAAAATAGAAAATAACCCGGAGCATTGCCCCTTTTTTGGGGACGACAATAAAATTGTTATGGAATTATCGAATGCTTTTTGTCCGAGAGAGACAAAATTTTCTTGTCGGACTGCGGAATGCCGAGTCTCTTACATCCTACGGCAAGCCCCTACCGACCGACCTCCCGTGGTGCACAAGGCCTGCCAACTCTCATGCGCCCATGCACTGCTACCGGGCGCCATGGCATGCCCTTAGCTCGGGCGGCCGGTCTTACCGATAGAGCCGGCTTACTTCGGGTAGTTAGCCCATGGCCGGATGCCTCTTGAGCTCGCCCCTTATCTTGTGGCGCTATAAACATTTATTTTTTAAGGTCTTGAATGGGTTGTATCCCTTAGGCCATGGAAATGACCACTAGGACTCGGGAAGTTTGTGTCCTTCCCTTACTTTTGGGACTTGCCACCGGTACTTCGGTCATGAAATCACTCTAGTCCATGGTGAAACGTATCCCCGTGTCCTTCCCTTGTTCGTACTAGTTTTGAGTCGGCCGTTCGACGCCCGAGGAAGGCCCCCAACGGGTTCAAGGCTGGAACCCCCAAGCCCGGCCCTCGAGCCAATCCTTTTCCCGAGGTTACGGATCCATTTTGCCGACTTCCCTTGCCTACATTGTTTCATCAACTAGAGGTTGTTCACCTTGGAGACTCGATGCGATTATGAGTATGATAGGGTGTAAGAGGCACTTGATCCTCCGGATTTTCAAGGGCTTCCGAGGGCGCATCGGACACCACGCGATGTGCTTGTACTCTTCCAACTCGCTGGACCCTACCTCGACTAAGTCATTTCCATGGTGGGTGGGTCGTTAAACGGAAAAGATAACTCTTCTCGAGGCCCCCACCAACATCTTTGAACTCCATAACGTTGCCGTCGGCCGCCACGTCTCGATTCGGGAATTTTAACCCGATTCCCTTTCAAAACTCACACGCGAACGCACCTGTCGGATGAGCTTCCCCCATCTCTTAGGATCGACTAACCCATGTGCAAGTGTCATTCACATGGAACCTTTCCCCTCTTCGACCTTCAAACTTTTCATTTGAATATTTTCTATTACCACCAAGATCCGCATCGACGGCCGCTCCACCCGGGCTCGTGCCCCGGGTTTTGTAGCGACCGTCGCGCCCTCCTACTCATCGGGGCCTAGCGCTTACCTCGACGACCGGGTATAGGTTGCGCGCTTCGAGCACCATCCATTTTCGAGGCTAGTTGATTCGATAGGTGAGTTGTTACACACTCCTTAGCGGATTTCAACTTCGATGACTACCGATCCTGCTTGTCTTAATCAACCAACACCCTTTGTGGGTTCTAGGTTAGAGCACGGTTGGGCACTCGTAACTCGGCTTTTGGTTCATCCCACATCACCGGTTCCGCGTACCAAAAATGGCCCACTTAGAGCTCTCGATTCCATGGCACGGCTCAAAGAAGCGGCCACACCATCCTACCTATTTAAAGTTTGAGAATAGGTTGAGGGCGTTGCGCCCATGATGCCTCCAATCATTGGCTTTACCCGATAGAACTCGCGGCGAGCTCCGGCTATCTCGAGGGAAACTTCGGAGGGAACCGGCTACTAGACGGTTCGATTAGTCTTTCACCCCTATACCCAAGTCAAATGAACGATTTGCACATCGGTATCGGCTGCGGGCCTCAACCGAGTTTCCTGCGGCTTCGCCCCGCTCGGGCATAGTTCACCATCTTTCGGGTCCCGACAAGGAAGCTCTCACTCGAACCCTTCTTAGAAGATCAAGGTCGATCGGTGGTGCAACCCTCGATGGGATCCCGCTAATTAGCTTCCTTGTGCCTTATGGGTTTACTTGATCGTTGACTCGCACACATGTCGGACTCTTTGGTCCGTGTTTCAAGATGGGACAAATGGGGAGCCCACGAGCCAATGCCTAGAGCACACTAGTGCCGAGGCACACCTGGGACGATGTGTGCTACGAGTCCATAATTATGATGACAACATCTCAACAAGCGTTTCAAAAGCTCGAGCTTAGGTCGTCACGACAATCCACATCGGTCCATCCCCCGAGCCGATTGGTGGATCGACTAGCACCATTCCACATCCGACCGGGGTGCATCGTCGGCCCCCATCCACTTCCCTCCCGACAATTTCAAGCACTCTTTGACTCTCTTTTCAAATTCCTTTTCATCTTTCCCTCGTGGTACTTGTTTGCTATCGGTCTCTCGCCCGTATTTAGCCTTGGATGGAATTTACCACTAGATTAGGGCTGCATTCCTAAACAACCGACTCGCAAATAGAGCCTCGTGGTGCAATAGGGTCTAGCCACGACGAGGCTACTCACCCTCTCCGGCGCTCCCTTCCGGGGGACTTGGGCCCGGTCCGTCGGCGAGGACGCTTCTCCGGACTACAATTCAAACGCCACAGGCGCTCGATTCTCAAGCTGGGCACCTCCCGGTTCGCTCGTCGTTACTAAGGGAATCCTTGTAAGTTTCTTTTCCTCCACTTATTGATATGCTTAAACTCGGCGGGTAGTCCCGCCTGACACTGGGGTCACGGCGAGAGCATCCTAGCAAAGCCGATGATGCTCGAGGGTCTTGGATATCCCAAAGCACAACGGGGCATGCGCACGACCGTTTTCAAGGGTTCTCTCAACCACCGCTCATCGTGGCAGCCATCACCGAGGACTCAATTTTAGACTAACCACGAGTGAAAGCACATGCGGGAGACCGGTATTAGCCCCTCGCCCTCATTAGCCGAGAGGGGTTTGGGGGCGACGATGCGTGACACCCGAGCGGACGTGCCCTCGGCCATGAGGTCTCGAGCGCAACTTACGTTCAAAAAATCGATGGCTCATGGAATTCTATAATTCACACCAAGTATCTCATTTTGCTACGTTCTTCATCGATGCAAAAGCGGAGATATCCGCTGTCGAGAGTCGTTTAGCTTATCGCGAATTGGAGACAAACCCCGGAGCACCCTTTAGCGACGGAGGCACGCTCTTTGCACTCTAGTGCCTTAGCGCTTCTCACGTCGGGGTTTGTTTTTGAGTTGCGTTGGGTGCGGATGCACCCGTCCGTAGCCCCGAGGGATGCGAGGAGCAAAAGCCCCCTGCGGCCCTAGCATGCTCAACCACAAGTTCACGGGTCGTTACGCCGGACGGGTTTCGATAATGATCCTTCCGCGAGTTCACCTATGAAAACCTTGTTATGACTTCTCCTTCCTCTACATGATAAGGTTCAACGGACTTCTCATGACATTGCCGGTGGCGAACCGCCCACGTCGTCGCGATCCGAACACTTCATCGTACCATTCAATCGGTAGGAGTGATGGGCGATGTGTACAAAGGGAAGGGACATAGTCAACATGAGCTGATGAATCACACTTTCTAGGAATTCCTCATTGAAGACCAACAATTACAATGATCTATCCCCATCATGATGAAATTTCAAAGATTACCCGAGCCTATCGACCAAGGCTATAGACTCGTTGAATACATCGGTGTAGCACACGTGCGACCTAGAACATCTAAGGGCATCACAAACACGTTGTTGCCTCAAACTTCCTTAGCACTGAAAGGCCATAGTCCTTCTAAGAAGCTGGCCGTTGAGGGTCACCTCCGCATAGCTAGTTAGCGAGGCTGAGGTCTCGTTCATTAACGAATTAACCGGATAAATCGCTCCACCAACTAAGAACGGCCATGCACCACCACCTATAGAATCAAGAAAGAGCTTTGGTCGATGCCTCCTCTAAATCCACTCGCCTTAGCCCCTTCCTTACTCGCCCGTCCCCTTCTCCATCTTCATCCCCGCCTTTTACCCGCCCTTATCCTCTCTCCTCCTGCTCCTCCTCTTTTTTTCTTTTAGATTTCTCTCTCCTCGACATCTCCTTGTCCCCTCCTCTCCCCCTCTCCTCGGCTCTAATGGCTAAGAAGAAGAAAAGCTGATTCTCCTTAAAAGGATAACAAACGATCAAACGCTCGAGTGGCTCCTGCGCTTGCGTCCATGGTCGCTCCTCCTTCGGTTCCGGCTTGGTTGTAGACTCGGTTCATCGAAAACCTTATGCCGAAATGGTGCTTACGGATCCAAATCCTCTCGCTCCTCCTCCTCCTCCTGCGAAAAGGAGGTTAGAATCGACTCTAATGAAGCGAGAATCGAATCGAAAGTCGAAGTTTTGGAGGAAGAAGATGATTCGGATTGTAGAGAAAATTTTGGGGACATTTTGGCTTCCCGCCAAAAATTTTCAAAGACAAATTTAACTTCTCGTTGAAAATTTTCAAAGTCAAATTTTACGGATTTTGGAGAACAATTGGGTTCCCGCCGAAGCTTTCCACTACCCCCATTCCCGCCTGGTGATTTCGGAGGTTTTTCTCCCCCGCTCCGATCCGGCCCACTTCCTCCCAACCCGCCGGGTCTACTTCGGAAGGTGGGCCAAGCGGTGAGCCGAGCACGAGCTGCTTCTCCTCTCTTGAGCTCGGCCGGCCTCCCAACCGCGGCTTTTCCCAACATCCGGACTACTTTGGGCCTAGGTATTTCTTCCAACTCTACCTCAAAATAGAGAGATTTGTTTGCCACTAATTACGGCCCAACTTTATGCCCGAAGCTCACACACTTCATTGCCATTACCGAAAGTAAGTCATGTGTTTTGCTTGAGGATGACCCACGGTGTGAATTATCGAAATGCTTGCCTTATTGGGTATATTGCGGGGAAATCTCCGGGTTTTTGGGCTCTCAATGGTATTATTACTAGCTCTTGGAAATGTCGGGCCTTCCTCTCAATTCATGATTCGGGTGGCTCGTTTATAAATTTGACTCGGAGGAAGCTCAATCCTTGGTTCTAAATGGGGGCCCTTACTTGATTTATGGTAGGCCTTTGTTGTTATGGCCCATGCCTCGAGTTCTTCGATTTTTCGACTTGTGGAAATGACTCTAGTTCCAATTTGGGTAAAGCTTCCGAATCTTCCACTTAAGTGCTTGGTCTCCGATGTGTTTGTAAAAAGTGGCCATCCTCCTTGGTAAGCCCATTCGGTGTGATCGGCTCACTGCTTCAATGGAATGGATCTCGTATGCTCGAGTGTTGATTAAGCTTAAAATTACGGAGGAGCTGCCGAGAGTAATTAATATCGGGTTATCGAATGGATCCACTCTTATACAATAAGTGGTTTACGAAACTCTCTCTACCCACTGCAAAAAGTGTCACGTTATGGGCCATTCCACGACCTCTTGTGTGACACCTCTAGTTTTAGGCGATCGGCCTAAGGCAACCATGTGAATGGGGCGGAGATAGAGAGTCGACTCGGGCCTAGTGATTCCAAGCGTAAGGGTCTTGACGTTGCCAAAGTGTAGACGTAGGCTCCATCGGCGAGGCCCGAGTCGGACCCAATGTTTTTTGAGGTCGAGGTAGCTTCGAGGGAATGGCGGATAGTTACTAGCAAAGCCATCGCCAAATCAAGGTTGGCTCCTCGTGCACGGCCTCGGCTTTCGAAGTCCGCTCGGTCGATGTCGAAAGCTCGGGCGCGAGCCGTCGGGGGATCGAGCCACGGAGTCGGAATTGGCTCATCATTATTCAAAGGGTAAAAATATAGCGACGGACCCCAATAGTGCGCCTCCGATGCTTGATGTTGATCCTCGGTCGGTCTAGGTAGTCCGGGACAATCGGGGGTAGGGGCGGTAAGGCTGGAGATTCGCCGGGGTCTACGGGTTCGGTGGCATGACGGTGAAGTCTTTGATGAGGGAACACTTTTCGAGGAGGTTTCGACGGCGCCTATTATCTCCTCGGGCCCTCTTGCCGAAGGCCTTCGAGCACCCACAAGAGCGATCCGTTCGGTAGAAGAGTCGAAAGGTTAAATGCGAGTACTAAGGGGGTCCTCACCTCCTCGGCTGCCACATGATTATTCTCGAGCTGGAATGTGAGGGGTCTCAATAATCCCCTCAAGCAACATGAGGTTGCGAGGCCTCATGGGACAGAAAAAGATTGACGTTTGCGCTTTGGTTGAGACCAAGCCCGGTCTCGCCAAGCTTTCTCAAATGCATCATTTTCGATTTCGAAAGTGGAGGATTGCCTCCAATGGTTTGAAGGACTCCAAGGCTTGTATTATCCTTTTATGGAATCCGACTACGTGGATCTCCTTGCCGCTACTCCATAAGCTCTCAATGTTAGTATTCGTAGCCTTGTCCGAGCATAGGATTTTTCAAGCTACCTTCGTGTATGGTCATAACACAATTATTCAACGTCGAGCGTTATGGGTACACCTGCGTTCTTGGGCTCCCCGTTGTCCGTGGCTTATACTCGGGGACTTTAATTCCATTCTCTCGCGGTCGACAAGCATAACACTACGGCGAGCTCTTCTTATGTGGTTACAAATTTTTGATCATGCTTGCCTTGATCTAGGAGTCACCGATCCGCCATATTTGGGAAGCCACTTCACTTGGAATAGTGGTACTACCCGGACCAAGATAGATCGAGTCCTTTCGAATCCGCTTTGGTCTATGCTTCATCTCTCGGCCGCGATCCGTTTTAGTCCTCCCGGTAGTTTCTCCGATCATGCTTAAGCATGGGTTTACCTTGACAATCGGACTCCTACCGGTCGACCGCATTTTCGGTTCTTTAACATGTGGGCTCACCATGCTCGTTTTCTCCCACTCGGTTGATCGACGACCGGTGCGGTAGCACCCGGGCGAGTCCCATGTTTGCGCTCGTGCCATAAGCTCAAGGCTCTCAAAGGCTCGCTAAAGACACTCAATCGGCTCCACTTTAGTCATATTTCGGAGCGAGGTTGCCCGAGCCTCCGCGTCCCAGAGTCTCTTCAATAGGCCCTTTAGAATGACTACGACGACCATCTTCTCCTGGATTAGGAACGTCATTTGCAACTTTTATTGGTTAATCTTAAGTCCTTCGAGAAAATGTTCTTCGGTCGAAGCTTAAGTGTCAATATGTAGAAGAGAGTGACAAGGGCGGTCGATTTTTTCACACTCTCGTAAGTTAGAGTCACAAGAAGAACTTTATCGCAGCTCTTACGAACACGAATGGCTACTACTTCATTAGCCACCATGGGGGCCTTTTCGTTGACTACTTTAAAACTCTACCGGGCACGGCTAAGGCTACTAGTCCTATTGAGCCTATCGTAACTCCCAAGGGCCTTGCTTAGCATCTAGCATGCATGACATGCTCCTTGCCCCGGCTTCTAATGAGACTATCGGGGTCACGTTATTTAGGATTGATAACAACAAAGCTCCCGGTCCGGATGGCTACTCTTCGTTGCTATTTAAATAGGCTTGGGGTGTCGTAGGGAAGGACTTTTGTGCGACGATGAAGAATTTCTTTACCTCGGGTCGGCTCCTTTAGCAAGTCAACCACTCGATGATTGCTTTGATCCCTAAATCGGCTAATGCATCATCGTTAGTGGATTATCGATCGATATTGTGCTTGCAATGTGGTCTACAAAGTTATTTCAAAGATTCTCTTCTCTCAATTAGCCAATGCTTTGGTTGATATTATCGACCTTATGCAAAATGCATTCTTAGGAGGTAGGCGGATGTTGGATAATATTCATCTCCTTCGGGAGCTCCTCCGACGGTATGGTCGTAAGTGTGCCTCGCCACGTTGCCTTCTCAAAGTGGACTTCAAAAAATCCTTCGACTCGATGCGGTGGCCATTTTTATGAGATCTCCTCCATCACTTTGGCTTTCCTAGCGCTTTTGTCCACTTGATTATGACTTGTGTGGAGATCCCTTCTTATTCGGTTTCGGTCAATGGTAAAATCTTTGGCTTCTTTAAAGGCCAAAGTGGTATTCGATAAGGTGATCCTCTCTCTGCTTACCTATTTATTCCGTGCATGGAGTACTTCTCTCGCATGCTCTAGCATTCTACCGCAACGGTAGATTTTCGGTATCACCCTCGGTGTGGGCCTCTTTGTATCCATCACCTTACATTTGTAGATGATATAATGCTTCTTTGCCAAAGGGATAGGGCCTCCGTGCGGTGCTTATCGTCCCGGTTGTATCAATTTGGCCGAATCTCCGGGCTAACTATCAATGCCTCCAAATCCTCTATTTATTTTGGTCGAATCGATGCCGGCCTTAAGGAAATTTTACTCCAAGATACTGGGTTTACCGAAGGCACCTTCCCTTTCGATATTTGGGGTTTCGCTTAGCCCGCACCGCCTCCTCGCTAGCTAATTCTCTCCGTTGTTTCGAGCACGGAGTCGGCGAGTGTAGGCTTAGTTGGGCAAGCATCTCTCGTATGCGGTCTGTCTCGAGCTTCTCGGATCTATTCTTGTATGTATTATTCGGTTTTAGTTAGCCATCTTCCCCATTCCGTCTACGATCATTTCTTGTATCACCGACATCTGCTGAAATTTCCTATGGACTGGGGATATTCGGAAATGTCATTTGGCTTTGGTTTCTTGGAAGGTGCTTCGAGTTATCCGAAGTCGGAAGGGGGCTTGGCGTTTGGGACCTTAAAGCGCTCAACCGGTGCTTTCTCGCCCGACGGCTTTGGGACATCCATCGAAAACCGACTCGATCCGGATCCGATGGGTTCACCACTTTTACTTAAAAGACTCTTCAATCTAGAAGGCTCAAGTACATCGAACGACCTCACCCTTGTGGAAGGGCATTCTTTCGGTACGAGACTTGCTCATAGTGGCTTTTGGGGATAGTGTTCGGTCGAAGGGCGCTTGGAAGAATGGGGCCATTGGAAATTTGTCCGCAATGCTTACAATGGTCTATGCCCAACGAGGGCTTTGGTATATTGGAATCGATTTTTTTGGGAACCATGGACACTACCGCGACATGACTTTGTTCTCTAGTTAGCGGTTCATGGCAAACTTAAAGCTGCCGATCGTCTCTACTTCGTCTCGATCGATACCAACTGCTCGCTTTATCGGAAAGCTCCCAAATGCTATAGTCATCTGTTTTTTAATGTACTTGGATAGCCGACCTATGGGGTCGGATTCGGGGTTGGCTTAGAATTAATCGTAGCATGTCCACCCTTGCAAGTGCTATTCGAGGTCTCTCGGTTTATCGTAATAATCTAGAAGCCCGTATACATTGGGTTTCATTGGCCATCACCGTGTAGCTGATTTAGGAGGAGCGCAACAAGAGGCTTTTTGATGGCTCACTCTCAACCATTGTCAATCTCTTCATGAAGTTTCGGGTCCTCTTCTTCATGATCTTTCATCTCTACGAGAAGGACCACACTCTCCTTCATGTTGGCTAGTTGTCACATTTGCTTTTGTTAGTTGTTTACTTTTGGTCTTTCGGTAAGATTTTTGTATGTTGTTGAGCCTTGTTTATGGTTCCGGATAGCTAGCACGGAGTTTACTTATGGGTTTTCTTGGAATCTATAAATACTAGATTCCTTGAATAACTTTCTAGTTCTAGCTCTTTTGTTTAGTTTCCTTGGGAGCTTGTTCCCATCTACTTGTATATCCTGTATATGTAACGTTAGTTGGTTCTCCAGTGCTTTTCTCCTTTGATTAATATACTTACATTTTAATAAAAAAAAGAGCTCTCGATCTGTCAATCCTTACTATGTCCGGACCTGGTAAGTTTCCTCGTGTTGAGTCAAATTAAGCCGCAGGCTCCACTCCTGGTGGTGCCCTTCCGTCAATTCCTTTAAGTTTCAGCCTTGCGACCATACTCCCCCTAGAACCCAAAAACTTTGATTTCTCATAAGGTGCTGGCGGAGTCCTAGAAGCAACATCCGCCAATCCCCGGTCGACATGGTTTATTGTTGAGACTAGGACGGTATCCGATTGTCTTCGAGGCCCCAACTCTTGTTCTTGATTAATGAAAACATCCTTGGCAAATGCTTTCATAGTTGTTCATCTTTCATAAATCCAAGAATTTCACCTCTGACTATGAAATACAAATGCCCCCAATCTGTCCCTGTTAATCATTACTCCGATCCCGAAGGCCAACACAATAGGATCGAAATCCTATGATGTTATCCCATGCTAATGTATCCGGAGCGTACACTTACTTTGAGCACTCTAATTTCTTCAAAGTAACGAGCACTCGAGGCACGACCCGGCCGATTAAGGCCAGGTGCGCATCACTAGTAGAAGGGACAAGGAGACCGATGCACACCCGAGGCGGACCAACCAACCCAACTCAAAGTTCAAATACGAGCTTTTTAACCGCAACAACTTAAATATATGCTATTGGAGTTGGAATTACCACTGCTGCTCGGGAGCAAACCCTCCCTCTAATGGATCCTCGTTAAGGGATTTAGATTGTACTCATTCCAATTACCGGACTCGAAGAGCCCGATATTGTTATTTATTATCACTACCTCCCCATGTCGGGTTTGGGTAATTTGCACGCCTATC